>OZ020167.1:19608729-19702188 GCA_963971145.1 Sussaba pulchella | reverse complement strand
AACGGGCTTGTTACGCCATTATGTTTTCTCATTCGACCCTCCGGCCCCCTTGGCCCCAGCCCCGGGGGGCCCTGTTGTCCTCCCACCCCCTTCTACGCCCCAGTTTGCGCATCTCTTCGTACACGATAATTCTCGGCGGTCACTCGGGGTCCGAGTAACCCTTACGATATTTCTTCGTTTGAATTTGTGCTGAACTTGGGAAAAATTATTCGAGTTGTATTAATGATTTGGACGATTATTGTTTTTTTTAAATAAAATTTTTATCTTCAAAGAAATACTTCGGTGATTCTTGAATCCGTCGAAATAACGAAAATTGTCATCCAAATCGCGAATTTCAATGCTTAGAAGGTCGAAACGATCGGCGTGATCTTAAAAACCCCTGAAGTCGTCTTCGAGTCTTCAAGAATGCCCCTTTAAGAAAAAGTTGATTAATCTTGACCTTTACGTTATTCCACCGAAATGTGACGCCGTCCGACGATAAATAAAACAAATCGATATCAAACACGACCTAATCTGACACAAATCTCTTCCAAATTTGGGTTTCAGCAGACATCGGATCTAGACACGTTGCTCTGCAGACAAGATCTCGATCGTCTTCAAAAACTCGACGACGATGATCCGGACAAGCAGCATCCCCGCGATTCCACGGGTCTCCAACACATGGACGATTTCTTCGAGGGCGGTGGACCGGCTTGTCGACCCCAAGCGAGTTTCGTATCGTCGAGGAGTCAACCGGCCGGCAACGACGACGATGTCTTTCTCAGGCCACCCCTTTGGGAAGACATCACGTCGAGCATACAAAAGCTCGATCCTGCCAACGCCGACATGCTCGGATCTCAAGCGTCTCACGTTAAAATGGAAACCGAAGACGTTGTACCACCGGTTTTGTCACCCGTCGACATCAAAACCGAACCTCTCGCCCCACCCCCGACTCTTCATCTTCTCGAAGGACGCAACAACACTTCGAACAATTCTTCTCAAGCTTTTGCCAATCGCATGCCCGTTTCGGCCAACGATCAACAAACGATCGGTTGTCATCCGAGAAACAATTCCATCAAAAGCTTTAACACCAATAACAACAATAATTTTACGAATAACAATAATAACAATAACAATAACGAGATAAGAAGCGATCATCATGGGTCTAGTGGAAACGTAACGTCCACGGTTTATGGTTCGATGACGAGGCTCATGTACGTGTCGCCGTTGACGCCACCGATCTCGGATCCCGGATCACCGTTGGGCGGACCACCGAGAAGAACACCACCCCCGCCTTATCCTCAACCCCAAATTATGGGTTCGGGGCACAGAATTCAATCCCAATCGATGACGAAATTCAATCGACGGAATAATCCGGAGCTTGAGAAACGACGGGTTCACCATTGTGACTTCATAGGTGAGCATTTTTATTTTGTTTATTTTACGGAAACCTCCCTCATAGATGATGACAAGAGTACGCGGAATTTTTCTTTCCACTTAGGATATTGAGTGGGGTGTCTTTGAATAGATATATTCAAATGGAACGGGAAATTATTTAGGATCTTTTGAATTTGGACTTTCGGTCACGAGATATTTCCTTTCAAGATCGTTATCGGGGCGTTCCTTCTCTACTGTAATCTCAATCAATATAATTTTTAATAGGATTCGGTGCCGAAAACAAGAATAGTTCTGTACCCAAAATCAATATAATTCGGTTATTGGAAATCAATGTAATTCAATGCCAAAAATCAATATAATTTACTATCTGAAATCAATATTACGGCGACCCTCTTCGACCCCTCAATCTCACAACACTCTTCTTTTTCTTCTTCCTCAGGTTGTACAAAAGTCTATACAAAGAGTTCCCACCTAAAGGCCCACCAGCGGATACACACGGGTAAGTCAAAAACTTCCATACAATCACACCTATCTATTTCTGCCACAACCTCACCAACCCACTAACGTTTATCCCATCCCCATCGAATCCTCCCCCAAAAAAAAAATCCCTCTTTCTCTTTCGCATTCGTCCACCATAAAAAAAAAAAATCCCAGCAAAGCCCGCAAGCTTCGTTCGATTCACACATCGGCCACGAATGATCCAAGAGCCAATGCGGGCTATGGGTCTCTCGTGTCCGTAACCCGATGATACCGCGGAAAGTTGGAAAGCGCACAAACCGTCTCTAATCGTCGAAAGCATTTCTCTCTTCGCATCGCTTCCAACGAAACTCCGGGCTATGATTCCGTCCGCGTGCGCGCAGGGCGTGGTTTTCTATACTCTCCGGGGTCTTCGCGTGGAAGACCCCTCGCGGTTATTCCAACGTTTTCGTATGCACGTGCGTGCATGCGCAACTTACCGTACCGATATTATAAACGTTTAAGAATGAAGAAACATGTCGATGGTGAGCACGCGAGAACCCATCAACGGACGACCCACATCCAGCCTCGCGTCCAGATACAACACGCGCACGTGTTCCGCAATAGATGTACACAAGTATATCACATATATTCACAGTATATACTTTAGAAATATGAAAAACCTCTGAAAGATTGAGTCGAATTTACCTAGAAACGATTCAATGAAATAGATTTGAATTAAGTAGGAAAACTGATGGTTTTTGTTATTATCATGATGGATATATTTATTAAAAATCATTTAATAATTCAATTGAATTATTTATTTATTTGTTGAATTTATTTATTCATTCAAATTGGTGTAATATTAGCGTGTGTATATATAAAACCAATTTTTCCGGGCTTTTTTGTGGATTATAATGTGACTCATATCCCAACAATTCTAATTCATAGATAAATCTATTTCAAATCAAATAATAATTATAATAAGAATAATAATAATATGACGTTCATCCATTTTGACGCGATTGGCTGTCAATATCTTCACAGTATTTTGATCTTTCGAGACATCGACAGTCCGAGCCATGCCTCTTCGATAAATTAATTATCGGAGCATTTTAATTCGATTCATGAACCTGTCGGAACATTGAATATTCGGAACTTCGATCCGCATCCAACACACCCTAGTTTACGCGAAAGGGTCAAAGCCTGGAAGATCGTTTTTCTCGCGTGGCGCACGCCAACGCGTGTCCATCGGACTCTGCACGGCTCTTCGGGCTCTTGTGCCCGAAGAACCGTGCCCAGGGTTCACCAGCTGCAACGTAGCTATAGCCGCACCACCACCAGCAGCAGCAGCAGAAGCAGCAGCAGCAGCAGCATCGGCAAAGCCGAGAGGAACGCGAAAGACACACAGCTAATATAACGTTATATACAGAGGTTAGCGTATTCGCAAACACGTATCCCTCGCCTACTCCGCAGCGAAAATACCGCGCGTGGACCGTTTGCGCGGAATGCAAGGTAGCAACGCGAGAAGAATCTCGAGTGCGATGTACCACTTTCCAATCCATCTATCCGCAAGCAACTACGGGCTACGGCAGCAGCGAGTTGCAGCAGCTACCGCGGCAGCAAGAGAAGAAGTTGAGAGAGTAAACTCGTAGCTATTTCGTTAATGTCTCTGTGAAGCTAAACCGCGATTTCATGACCTCGCTTCGAATTAGTCAACGTATATCCGTGGCTATTAAATTAAACGGTGAATAAACGTTGAATTATCGCGAACAACTTCGTAACGTTTTTACCGGGGGTTTGGAAAAAATTCCAATCGCGGAGAATCTTGGGTAGAAGAGCCGATCTATCTGGAGAAATGATTTTTTTTTAAATTTATGTATCTATTCATTTAGATATGTATTCATTTTATTGTGGTTTTTTTTATTTCGATTATTCGTGAGCTGGGAGTTCCGCATTGCCGGTATTTAACCCGTGAGAACGTGTTTCGCGGTTTTACGGCGATGATGGATGAGCTAATTAGGAGGATTAATGAGACGTCGAGTGGATTCGGTGAGTCGCGGGAGGATTATTAACGGAGAAAAGGCTGATGGAGTTATTTGGAATGAATGGAGAAACGTTTCATGCACGGGAAAGGCGTGGGGAAGATTTTTATATTATTTTTTAATTTTCTAATCGAGATGATTATCAGGAGATTGGAGTTGAAAAATGATTTAGGTAAAATAGAGGCTCTACAGTGTTTTTAGGAGAGGAATTCTCGTTTTTCATTTTCCATTTTCTATTATTATTTGATTATCACAATTCTTTTCAAGGTATGAATCCCCATGGAAAAAAATTTAAAGGCCCCGGTAATTATCGTGACAATGATCGTCGTTTGCGAAATGAATGGGGAAGCGAAAGATCGTCGGGCGCCGGGCGCTCGTGGACCAGACTGTGGTGTGGTCGTCGTGTTGCTCCGGGCGAACGGTGAACGAGAGTACCGGAGCCCGATGGTCCACCAGGAGGGCTCGAGGGCCACGGGAGAGAGGGGAGAGGGCGATATATGAGGCTTTATAGCTGGTTGTTGCGGGTTGAGAGCCGCGGGGCACGTGGCACCGCGAGGTTTCTTGAATGGGAAGACATCCCCGGGGCTCAGTCCGTTCACTCGCTTCGATTTCCACGCTGCTGAGGATTTCTGAGCCCCGGGAGAGAAAAATAGAATTGATCTATTAATAATACATCAATCAATCAATTATACATGTAACATGTAAATGTAAATGTATTACATTGTAATGATACACGCCTTATTTACACTTTAGACAAACTGTTGAAAATACACAATACAAAAATAGATACAGAAGATATTGAAAAGAAAAAAGAGATGGAAAATCTCAAGTAATCAATATGAATAAAATGTACGAAATAAAGATACGAAAAATACAAAAAAAAAAAAATCGCGAGATCGCGACTAAAATGATGAACAATATGCACAAAATATACGAAATGAAAATACAAAAAATACGACGAAAATTGCGGGAATCGCGACAAAAAATGGTACACAAAGCACAGCAGAGTGTGTGAATAAAATAGAGAGAGCCAGAGAGAGAGAGAGAGAGGCCAAGAAAGACGAGAGACGGACGTCCGGATGCTGCGGGGATTGTCTTCACGCGACGTCTCTCCTCGTCGAGATTCGCGGCGAGGGTGGACCCCTCGTGCGCGCGGCACGACGGCACGAGCCCTCTCGTCGCCTCTTCACGATCGTTTTCGAGCCAACGGTTGCGACGCTCCGCGCGGTCCACACGCGAATGGCGAACGCGTGTAGGACGCGACGGTCGAAACGCTTGAGAGATGCTTTTTTTTATACCTGAACCCTCCGTAAGGACGGCGCGCGTACGCGAGGGCGCGAGGCGAGCAACATTCCTGTTTCGGACCTACACTTCCAACTCTGCCTCGCTTGTCTTATTCTTATTATTATTATTCTTCTTCGTTTTCGTATTTTTACTTTTATTATTTTTTTTTTTTTTTTATTTCTTCTCCGCTTTTGTCCTTTCGCGAGACGGTAACGCACTCTCGCTATCGTCCCGCACTACGGCTTGTTGCACATATCGGGAAACGAAAATTTAACCGTTTTAACGAGTTTTATCGATAAAATCTTTTCGAGATTCGCGATTCGAGAGTTTGCGGGGATAAAATAAATGAATGAAAAATAATGGTACTTCGCCGAAGGTTCTGGAATTCACGCAATTATTTTTATTATTATTTTGATACTTTCGTATCTTTGGAATGCTACGGTTTTTTTTTTCATTTTTTTATTCTGGGAAATAAGATCATTTTCAAGTAGAAAATTAGAATTAAAAAATTAATTGAATATTTGAGGTGATTTTAGAGTATTTAAGCTTTTTTTCCGTATATTTTAAACGAATTGAATCATTAATAACACCGTTACTAATGTTAATAATAATTTCAAGACTTGAAAAATTTTTTTTCTATCAATATCGAAACTATCATCCTTATCATTATTATTAAAAAAGATTACTCTCTATTATTTTTTTAAATATTCCATTATATAACAACTATTATTGTTTAAATAAAAATAGGAATTTAGAGAAATTCCAATGAAATCCTTAAATCCAACCACATCCTCTTTTTTTTTTTAAAGTTCTACTTATCTTCATTCCACTATTATTATTCTTTTTCCTTCATTATCGTAAATACTCGAATAAATGTACGAAATACGTTCGTTGTCGTAAATTTAATTTGATTTAATCTTTGAATTTCAGGGGAAAAACCGTATCAGTGCCAGTGGCCGGAGTGCGAATGGAGATTCGCCCGTAGCGACGAGCTAACCCGGCATTATCGCAAGCACACGGGTGCCAAACCGTTCAAATGCGCGGTTTGCGAGAGATCATTCGCGCGAAGCGATCATCTCGCCCTTCACATGAAGAGGCATCTGCCGAAGCAACACGCGAAATGATAAATCGTTTCGGGTAAAATAAAATTTGCCGGAAAAAAAAGGGGTCGAAGATTGAAATACTCGTCGCGATGTTGGTCCAGCGCCGGTGATGCTGCCCGATAAAACGCGATAGACGGAGAATCCCGGCGGATATTTTTTCGTCCCGGAGAAGAAAATATTCCTTCGACGCGTCGCGAGACGATGGCTCGAAAAATTCGCGATGTTTCTCTCTCGTCTTCGTTGCGAATTTGCGGGGATCTCAAGACGTATTCGTCTTCGTTCAATTTTTTTTTGTACAAAGATCGGTTTGTTTCTCGATCGCACGTCTCTGTACTTAATTTTCGCGGTGGCTGGTCCACGTTACGTAAAAACCGGCCTTAACGCCGAGATTGAAAACGGAATCTGTTCATGAGACTTCAAAGATTCCCCCCCCCCCTCCCACGTCTCCGCTATCGCCCGGATCCACGATTTATTGTAGATCTGCACTAGTATTTAAACAAAAAGAATTAATATTAATGAACAAATTAAATGAATAAATTAATTAAAAATTGATAAACGAGGGCGAGTAATACCCACACGAATAGCATAAGGGATGAAAAATCGTGACGATGAAACTTTGCGCCTTCAAGCAGTTTCAAATAAATCCAAAGACTTTATGCCGAATGTTGCGCCACGAGAGTCCAAAAATTAAAAAATTAAAAAATTTAAAAGAGAGACAAAAAAAAAATCAATAACCGGGCAACAAAGTCGGGAAATGGACTTATATAGATCTCCCCCAAGCGTGCTGCGCCGAATTTTCCGCGTATCTTTTACCGGACGAAGAAATCTACGAAAAATAACGTTGTTGAGAAGAATTAAAATAATAATATTGATAACGATTAATAATTAATAGTTATGATAATAGATTATAATTCTAATAGTAATAGTAATATTAGTACAGAATCGTTAACGATTAAGCGTGAAATTAACTGTCCTAGTCGGAGCAGATGTTCAAAGATATATATGTATATATATCTATGTATACATATATATATATGTATGTATGTATTATGGCTAAAGATAGAGATTCCTTTTCCACATATTCGTGTTGAATTACCGGCGATTATTGCTTAAAAATGATTTTTCGGCGGACAGACTTACGAGACGACACGAAAAAGTGCCTTTATTGAAGAATAACTCGTGATTAAAATTTTTAGCTCCTTTTTTTCAATTTCCATTGCCACTCAAATATTTTATCTCCATGATATTTATTTAAAAAAACTTTACTTAAACGTATCTTGTACTTAAAAAAAAAAAATTGCACCAGGAATGACGTCATATCGTTGAGTTTTTCAACGGCTCCGTTCCGGAAAAAAAACGCGAGACCTTTTCGGGCACCAAATTGAATATTTCTATGTACGATGTTTAGATAAAAAAAAATATTAAAATAATAATAATTGAAGAATAGATAAAATTCGACGTTGCGTCGTTGATGAACATAATTTTGTTCACCCGTGAGAAAGCGAACGAATAATCGAGTACAAATAATTAAATTGAATGCACGTGTTGAGTCCATTGTTGTTTCACCAATGACACCGTATTTGGATATTGATTGAAAAAAAAATTGATAAAAAAAAATAAAAAATAAATAAATGAAATAAAATTATGTAAAAAAAAAAAAACGTACAGCCGAAAAATTTATCCAGCAGATTGAGAAAATTGTTTTGCCGTGTAGGAAGAATGTTGGTAGTCTTCGATATCCTTATCATCGCCCAATTCCCCACCTCTTCGAACCTTCGCGAGAAGATTTAAAATCGATAGAACAATGATTTGTATTATATAAGATATTAGCTGATGTTGCGTTTTTAAGTTGTACAACAGTGAACATAAAAATTGTGTGTACTAAATTTCACGGAATACTTATATTTATATATAAAATATTACGAGTAAGTGAATTTGACGTAAATTTATTTATTTATTTTTTAAGAATTATTTTATTCCAGGATATTGCAGAATTTGGGGATCTTCGATGGAGAAGATATCGAACCTTGGATGAGTTCACAAGAATCCTTCACCATTTTTCGGGACGTTTTTCCATTGGTTGTAGAAAAATTTAATTATTATCACAATCGTCGAAAAGAAATTATTTTCTTTTTTTTTTCAAAATTCTTTTCTTATTTATTTATCTAAAAAAAAATATCTCGTAATTCAAAAACCGGATCGTTGTTTGGACAATCATATTTCCAAAGATCCGAAGACGGTCAGCAACTCGATATAAACGACGATTTTTTTTTGCTCTCCCTAACATTGACGAATAGGCGTATTTTTATAGTTGAACGCGCGAACATGGCGTATTCAAATCACATTAATAAATCAGTACTCGAGCGTTTGCGCGGCTTCCGCTCGCCAATTATTTTTTAAGCGTGACACAATTGATCGATATACAACCAAATTGTTCTCTTTTCCTCACGTTATCAAATTATTTCGTCGGTTTTACGCGAGCCGTGGCAATTATTCGTAGAAAAAGAAATTATTTTGATTTTGTTTTTTTTTTATTCGATCGGCACGAGGGCGACCATCGTGAAACGCATTTCCGTGGGATCACGTGACATGTACTTTTTGCAAACTTCCGCTGCGTCCTGCAACACGGTTTCCTTCGTGGACGGTCCGTGATTTATCGGCACCGGTTTTCTTCCATCTGCAAAAAAAAATAAAATAAAATAATTCGTTGAAACAATTCGGTCGTTGATAAAAAAAAAAAAAAAACAGGATTTTTATGAATTTAGAAATTTACCAAGCTCGTACAGCGATCCATCTTTTTGGATGAATGCCACGAAATGATGAAACACCGGCTCGTCTTCGGCGGGTGCCTTAAAATCCCGGGAAAAAACATTTATCGCAGTTGTGGAGAAAAAAATAATGTGAAAGATTGTTGGAGAATTATTTCGTACGAATTACCTTCGTTTGTCCCTCCAACGCCATTTTTTCGTGAGTATCACCGATTCCTCCTTCGGAGTTTATGAGGAGCTCCCCGCGCTCCTCGAACGTAAGATTGGTGGCATCCGTGATGAATTTTTTGAGAAAACCCGGCTCTAACTCGATTCTAACGATGTAAAAAATAATTGTATAAAATGATATAATTCAAGTTTTAATTGTAGCTCGATATCGATTTGAATCTTTGTATGATAAAATTTAAATACCCATTTTATGACATGATGAATAAATAGAAATAGAATATATTATGATAAATAAAATAGATAGAAAAATATGTATTGGGTATCGATTGAAATTTTTTTAATTCAATGAAAATATGAAAGTTCTTTTAATTCGACCAAAGTTTTAGATTTTGTGCTTGGAATGTCCTTTTGATCATTGATTTTTTTTATTGCATGCAAACTTACGAATCCGTATTATTGGCGATGCTGTGTATCAGCGCGACGGTCCCGCAAGCGTTCGAAACGCATTGTTTCAGATGATAAACGTTTTTGGAAACTTCTTGGCCGGATTCTTTGATCCTAGCCTCTTCCTGGGCGTCGTATTCGGCTGTCTGATAAACGTGACAAAAATAACTGTGACGACACAAATCAAAACTCGATATACGGGACGTTCCATGCTGAATCGAGTTATCAAAAAAAAAAATAAAAACTAATCTTAGTAGCAAGAATTAGTAGTAAGAATTTTGAATTCTTTTCTATGTAAATTAATTAATTGATCAATCAAAGAAATATTATTAAAAGAAGTACGGATATTGAGCCAGATATTGTTCTGGCAATATCTCAACCCTTCCTGCATTTTAGTTCATTGATTATCAAGCCGTTGCCTCGCAGCCCCAACTCCTCATTAGTGTATTTTTTTTTTCTTTCATCTTTCACTTCCAATTCCTCAATTTTTGCCCGGAACGTCCCGTATAAAATCACCATTATCTATACCTTGGCGGAGAGAGGATAAAGAAGTATCAGCGCCAACACGGGCTTAGGCACCATAGCTAGGATTTCAGGGTCCGTACCGTAAACGTCGACGAAGCCCCACTTCTTGGGCACTCCTACTTGGTGAGCAAACTTCGACAGAAAACGCAAAAATTAAACAAGCAAATGACTCACCGATCCACACAAAATGAAGCGTAAGGTCAATGATAATTCTTATCATTGCACCAGCGCCATAGCAACAAGTATTTCTGCTGAAGATTACTCCAAAATATTCGCAAAAATCATCCTCCCGTTCTAAAGTAATCGTCGAATTCTTACCTGTGTCATAACCTGAAGAAAAAAAAAACAAAAAATATTCAAAAATTAATAAACAAGTTTGGATAATATTTGAAATAAATAAAGAATTGATAGATGATTTCGTGTAAACTCACATCCGGGTTGGATTCGAGGGGTATCCAAGCCATTTTTACCGCCGGATCCATCTTTGGAATTTATTAAAGAAAATAGAATCGAGTCCAGCGGAATTGTGGGGTTCGATCGGTTTGTTTGTTTTTTTTTTTGTAGCGTAAACTTTCGGCGATTATGACAAATTCGTCAACTATCGAAGACAAGGACGTTGATTGAGACGAACCATAAATAACCGGCGTTTCGGTGACTTGACGAGTCACACCGAGAAAAAAAGGATTTTGTACGAACTGCGGATCTTGAGGGAAATAATGACACGAAAGTTCGGGGAGGAATCGAGCTTTCGGCCCCGAACACCAAAAGCGCTGGCGACGTTTTACCCTTTAGAAATCGACATTTATACATGGGGCGATAATTTTGCGAGAAAAATTGTAATTGCAATAAAAAGAAAGAGAACTATGGGTGGTTTTGAACGTATTTTTTTCTCGTTAAAGCTAATAGGAAAATTGTGAAAAATTGATTATAATCTTCGGGAGAAAATTCAATTTTTGACGCCAATACAAATTCTTCATGATTATTTCCATAGAAAGAACAATTTTCAGGCGTTACTGCAACAATTACCTTTCTTTCAAATCCTCATCAACGATTAACCAAATCGAACCTGACATCTCCAAATACCACCAAATTATTTTGCATCCATTCTAATCAATGAAAAAAATAATCAATAAAGGTCCAAATCCTCGACTCTCGCAAAAATAAAATCAAACCAAAGGAAAAATAAAATTAATTTCTTCTCACGAACGTTGACAATGACCCTGGTTTTCCATGAACAGAACTTAATTTATTTTTACATAACGTTTCATATAGATTTCAATTTTATTACACGCACATAGTTCAGTTGAAATATTTTCGTTCCTAAGGATAAACGGAACATCCGGAGCTTTCTTTTACAATACAATCCTTTGACTCTCGAAGTTTTCAATTCGTCATCGAATCAGTGCACGGTTATTTTTTTTTTCTTTTTGCAATCTTAGGTTTTATCTCGATCAATCTTCACAGCTATGTTTTCTTGCTAATCGGAACCCTTGAATCTTGATTTCATTATCGTTATCGGTTGCCATCCGGTCCCCGAATTGCCACGAGGACCGGTGTAGTAACGCCAGAGTATGCTGTTGCCACGTTTCAACTGATTCGTCGTCGACAAGTGCGACCAGCAATCCAACCAGCTGTCGTAAATTGGCATTCGCGGAGGGAGGCCTGCTTCTAATCTGTGAAAACACAAAAAAAAAAAAACGAAATAAATCAAGGCCTTACTGGATGAACCGACGGACGAAAAATTCAGTTCAAGATGGGTGAACCGTGGATTTACAAGTCTGGATCATGTCGGACATGTTTAGCCTTACAAATAGCTGAACTAATAATAAATTAACATAAGGAAATGTTAATTTACCAATTTTGATAATAATTTAAGTCAAATTCCTTCTCGTTACTTCAATTAATTTCTCGACAATTATTTAGTGGATTGATTTGGAACGAAGCGTTATCGATCCGTCGATTCTGAATCTTGATGATATAATTTTTTTTAGAATTTACGGCTGTTTAGTTTCATTCGTTTTGCAACCATTGACGTCTGCAGAAGCTGTTTCATAAATTTATAACTACCAAATTACGCGATGAAAAATTTTGAAACAATTCACGTAACATTATTCGATCGAGAATTATCATTCCTCAAATTTTCAAGATTTTCGGTGATTTTTTAATATCTATTCAGTAAGACTTTAACTATAATCCGTTTCTTTAGAAATTATTTATCGATTTTTTTGTTCTTACCCGCAATTGTTGACCGCCATACAGTGAGAAATTACGTAGAACGGATATGTTACCGTGGAACAGAGGAACTGCAAGAAAGAAAACGAATTTTTACGACGAAAAATAAATAAAAAAACAAAAGTTGTTTGAGACAATGATTTAAAAAAAAAATGTTTTTTAAAGTTATTTAAGCTTTGCTTACTGTCATGATGGAGGCAGTGTGTACTTTCACATCAGGATCTAGGATTATATACTTGTTTATTGCGTACGTAGACGCGCTGACAAGAACCAGGGTACACACATTGGCGATCAATCGAGGAACTATTCCCGCGTAATAACCGGATATTCCGTTTTCTCGGTACACTTCGATGAAGGAGCTAAATCCACTGTTCGACAAATTTTAATTTTACATAAATCGCAGCATTCATTTAATGATACAAAGCTTGATCAACGATAATTTTTATCATTTTTATTATTATTTATCATCAACAAATATTTATTTATTCAATTATATCTTTGTTACTTGTTCTTCGTTATTATTATTTTGTTTTTTTTTTAATTATTTTCGAAGATCTTTTTAATCTCAATTCTTATATGATTACATTTTTTTTTATTTTGGATATTCTAAAGCAATTCTATGGATTTTTGGTGCGCTCTGAGAATTTGATTAAAAATATAATTAAATGTTCGACTGCTGGAAATCGCAAAGAAAAATCAAGATTAAAAATCGTTTTGGTACCCGTATTTCGTTTCGCCGCCGACAAATTGTGCCATCACTCTCAGAGCTATGACGTCCAGCGGATGAGTGATTATTATCGCCGTTACCCGGCTTATGACGTTTCTCAGCAGCTCGTAAATGCATCTCTTTTGTCTGCAATCATGCAAGAAGATGATAATATTCAGTTTTCTCCTCTATGTTTCGGGACGGACGATCAGTAACAAAGGACTCACTTATCCTGCTCCGATAAGTCGTCTTCTGCCAACTGCTTGTCCGGTTCATCGTCGAAAACAACCGAACGCGACGTTTTTTCAAAAACTACGTGGCTAACTGCGTAGGCGCAGAACTTTGGCACGAAACCGCGATAACAACCGGCAAATCCATCCACTTTTTTTATGTATCTGACTGAAATAGCATCGGTTGTAGATGAGAATTACACAATCGTCACCCAACATAAAACATTTATAATCTCATGAAAAATAGATAAATAAATAAACAAATAAACCCAAGAGAAAATGAAACCCTAATACAAATAAATAATTTACTGCATCTGCAAATGACATTCGAGCAAAAACTGTTCGAATAATCAAAAACAATTCGAATTTGATCTACAAAAAAATAATATAAATATAATTTTTCAGAGAATATTTTTTCTTTTTATTTGTAAATATTCAAATTTGGACCAAAAAATTCGAGAATATGAAAAATTGGAATTTAGTGTATTTGTTTATTTTTTAAGCCGGCAAGGATGCGAGAAAGTTCTTACCGTACTGAAAAATATTAGGTAAAGCAAGCGCCGGTTTGCCGAAGAGAGTGGTCGTAGGTTTAGGCGGTACGGGCTCATGTCCAATCTGAAATAAATTCAACGAATCTGTTAAAAATTTGATACCTTCACCGACAGTAAAACAAGACGACGTCCAACGTGGATTACTCGTCAACAAACATCTGAATTGAAGATTTTACCTGAATTAAAATTTTTCCGTACTCGATTGGATGAGTTACGGTTTGAATTAGCACACGAGCCGCTAAATCCGACCACAGGGTCGCATCCTCCGATCGGTTCATTGTTAATTAACGAATCTTTGGTCCCTCGCCGCTGTCCGTTCCACGGACTAACGTTGTTGTTGTTTTTTTTTAATTTTTAAATAATCTTTCGAGGTTCACAATCGCGAGCAACAACAATGGAATCTCGAGATTGTCGAACACGAAGCAGTGCCGGCGATAACGCGAGCTCCATCTGATAACGGACTGGAGAACGGCGCGAAATATTTTGCTGCTTTTGGGTGTCGATAATACGCAGGTGCTCGGTCGGTAAGGTTAACTGTAAAGCGTTGTTCTCGGACGAAATTGATTTGTTGCATAAAAGACGAGAACGATTGACTGTGTTTCAAGATTTTGCAGTCAACCGTTCTTGTTTTTCATGCGAAAAATAAATTGTAGCTGAGATAAGTGCTTTATAGTTTTACATTGTCTTAAAACCCTTCTCTCATATTTTCCGTTAAAAAAACGCCTTTGAAATCAACGAACGACCATTCGATCGATCGAGCAATAAAATCCTTAAGCTCCGATTCGTTGACTGACAAAAAGAACAAAAGAAAAAAATATACCCTGCAGGATCTAAATATAGCATAATCATTCGTAATCTATTCTTTCCCATCGCTTTCCGCAAGCCTCTAAAAATATTTTCCATTCCGAAAATATATTCATCATCGAGGCGAAAACGTTTGCCAAAATATGATATTCGTACGAAGTTCCTCGTTCCGCCGCAAGATGGCCGCGCCCGGAAACCGTTAAAGCGGGTTTTCACGGCTCGCCAGCGCTGCGCCATCGCACGAATTGCAATAAAAAAAAAAGAACAAAAAGAAATTAAAAACGCTACGTCCGTGGTAAAGTGGTTGCTCCCATGCACTCACAAACACCGACTCACTCGCTAACTCACACAAACACGGGAAAAATTATCTTTGCTCGTTGGGCTCCAAAACATTGAAAATAGAAATTGCAAATACAATTACGCGTTTCGAATTTTCAACGTCAGATGGATAGATAACGTCGTTCGAAGAAAAAAATAACGAAGAGAAATAAATAAAACATAACAATTATTATTTCCCGTCGTTGATAATATGATAACGAGTTGATCGATCGTAATCTTTCGTTCTCATCGTATTGCACGTGTACGTGTGAAGGATCGCAGACGTTTGTTGGACCGATTCTTGGTTGCCTCTGGGGTGCCTTCGAGTGTCATTCTCGTGGTTGTTGAACAATTTCGCGACCGCGGAAAAACCCATCGCTCGCGAATTCTCGAAAATCCGTTAACGCAATTCACGCCAGACGTGAAAATAAAAACGAATTTTTCCCAAAATCTGTCAGCATGGTTGTGTAGCCGTTTTTTCTTTCGATTTTTTTTATCTTTCGTCCCTTTCTTCTAAAGCGTTGATCGTCGTCGTGTGCAACCTGAGAACAACGGATTGTTTTTTTTTTGTTTTTTTGTTTTCTTGATGATCCGTTGAACGATCATCGAGAATCCGAGAATTTCCTTATCAACGTCTAGCCAACGCTAATCAAGCGCTATATCCGTGGCTGCTGACAGGCTGAGGAAGTGGCGAGACGAATTAATCATGTTTTGGGCCAATATATACGCTATGTCACCGCACATAGAGGCTTTGCTGAAGAAAGACGTGAGTTGTTTCGCAATAATTTTAGTTGTCTCAAATTTGACATGAAACGAATTAATAAAACCATTCTTTATTCGTTACACCATTCGAGTGTAACATAGGGAACAAAAGAGAATCATCCAAAGAACCTGCTGAAGATCGCAATTGTTGTATTTTCATTCGATTCGACAATTAAAAAAAAAAATTTATTTTTAAAATTTGATTCTAGTTTTTCTTGTTTTTATTCAGTTTTATTGTGAAATAGAAGTGAATATGAAATTTTTTTCCTTTTGTAGGATGTTACGTTGCACGAGCTCATGGACCAAGAGGAGATTGTTCCGGAGTGCAAGAGCCAAAATAAAAAACTTGTAGAATAGTAAGAGTCGTTTGTTTTTTTTAATTATTTTATTTTCCTAATTTTAGTCTTAAGATTGCAGACGCAACTACGGCGAATCGTTAATTCCTGTTGATCTTTTCGCAGCTTGAGCAGGCCTGACGTTATGCAGGAGCTGGTAACTCTGACCACCAAAGAACCGTCCACGGACTTGGACGAACGCAGTCGCTACAAGTATTCCAACGTGGCTTGCGAATTGCTTACCTGCAACGTCCCGTCGTTGAACGAGAAATTGGCGGGCGACGAAACTCTGCTAGCCAAGCTATATTCGTTCATCGACACGGACGAGCCTTTGAATCCTCTGCTCGCTTCGTTCTTCAGCAAAACTATCGGAGTTCTTCTTACTCGCAAGAGCGATCAGGTAGATAAGAATTTATTGTAGTTCATGAGGATGAAAAAATAATCATTCGTAATTACTGATTTATATTTATTAATAATTATTATTTGGATAAATATTTCTGGAAAATATTTGGTTGAAAATTTAATTTCAATTGAAATTATAATTTCTTCTAATTGAAATTCTCAATTTTATATTATTTCGATATCGATTATAATTAATTATTAATAGATTCATAATTTTATAATTGAAATAAATAATAATAATTATTGATTAATAATTGTTAATTATTATTATTTATTATTTTTTATTACTGAATATTATTAGTACAATAATTATTATCATTATCACATCATATTATATCATATTAATCATTGATACATAGCTATTGATATATTAATATCAATAATCCTTATTTCAATAATAAAATTATGAATCAATCAACAATTAATCATAACCTATATTGAAATAATATAATTCAATAATTATTTGTAATTGCTACTAATATTAATAAGTAGTAATTGCGAATAATTACCGAATCGATCGATAAACCGATCAAAGTTCGATGGAAAAAAGATAATTTACGTAGCAGACGTATTTTCTCTCTGTAATTTCACTTAAAAAAATTGACTAACACGAGTGTTTAATCCCTCCCCCCCTCTTCCACCAATCTGCCATTCCCGCATCCTTTTTCATCTTCCTCGTTTCCCAGAATTGGTACTCCTACCAATTCATGTGCTTGCAGGTTTTAGAATTTTTGAAAAGTCGTGAAAAATGCGTCGATAGATTGCTCCAGCATCTCGAAACCTCGGCTATCATGGACCTGGTGTTGAAACTCGTGACTAAGGTCGAGGGTAGCGATATGCGACAGAACGTACTTAACGTGAGACGATTGACAATCGATATTTTCATTACCAAACGAATTTAATCCAACGATCGTCCATCCTTACATTTATTTAATTTTTCTATTTTTTTTCTCTCTTACTTTTTTTTTTCGATGACGTTCAAAGTGGTTGGACAGTCAACAACTCGTCCAACGTTTGATCAAATTATTGTCACCGACGTCGGATTCGGGGAGACACGCGAACGCCGCATTGCTGCTTTGCGATATGATTAAATTGGCGAGATACTTTCTGATAACTTGTACCGAACGCACGGATCCGGATCCCATTCTCAATACGTTGGAATCGTGAGTTTTCAAACTTTTAAAGTGCCGATAAGATGAATTGTCAGATTTTTAAAAATACGGTCGATTTTTTTTTTGGGGGTTTTTTATCGTTTTCTTTTTTGTAAACAGCGAAGAAACGGTGAGTTCCTTGTTGGAAACGATTCTGAGCGGCGAACCGGTCGAGAGTAGCATCGTCGGGGGGATACAAGTACTTCTCGTGCTTCTGGGTCACGAAACGAAGTAAATATTTCACCTCGTATTTCGCAATCTTTCGTAGATACGTCGTTGTAAATATATATAAGGGTGTCTCGCGAGTAGAAAAAACATTTTTTGGCAGCTCATAGATTCGAAGTATGAACTGTCCATAAATATTTGGCTGAATTTGGACCCAATCGGACTATTTTGAGAGATTTTACAGTGGTTATATATATTTTTAATTTGGTTAACACGTGACGAAAATTGAAAAGAAATTTTTTTTAATTAGAAAAAATTGTCAACTTTGGGAAATAACGGACACCCTAATATATATGTCCGTGTCTCTGAATTATTTTCGTATTTTGTTACGTGCGTGAATTTTCCTCAGCCTCGCGAACGAAGGAGATGCGCAGGGAAACAGCGCTGGCGACGACACAAACGACGACGAGAATCGCGTGAAAATTCAAAACGCTACATTGCCGTACTTGGAACTTCTCCAAAAACTTTTGTTAAATCCACCGCCTGTAAGTTCGACCTGATGATCAATTTTTCTTTTTTTAAAATCATTTTTCTTCTTTTAATTCTGGTTGGGGGCAGAAAAATGTAATAGTAATTTTGGAAAATGTGTTTTATCTTCCAGAAACCGCCTGTAAAAACCACAGCTGGACTTTTGACGAGCCCGCTGGGCAATACTCGCCTTCACGTCGCCAAATTGCTCGTCGCCCTTCTGTACACCGAAAACATCGAAATATTTAGGAGACTCGCGCAACTTGGTACATTCCAGATTTTGTTGGTGAGCCACGAATCAAGAAACAACTTAAAAAAATTTCCAAACCAACTATTCCTAACAAAAATTCCATAAATTAGTTCTTTAAAAAAATATTCATAGATATTTTTTTTTTTTTTTCGTTTTAGGATTTATTTTTTAAGTATTCGTGGAACAATTTTTTGCACACTCAAGTCGAACAGTGTTTGGCGTCCGTAATAAATGGCGATTGGCAGGAGAATAGCGAATTTATTTATTCTCACGTGAGTTTTCGAATTCTACAAAAAAAAATTTAATTCTTACTATTCTTAGTAAAATTGTTCGTGTAAAAAATATTTTTCTTCAGATATTCGTCGAGTGCAAATTGATAAATCGTTTGTTGGAAGCCTGGGACAAGAATGAGAACAAGGAGTAAGTTTTTAGGACGAAATCCGTTGTCATTCGCGTTTGACCGAACGAAGGTTATATTTTTTCCATTAAACTTTTCCAGAAACAAGGGCAAAGGAGTTCGACAAGGATACATGGGACATTTGATAAATATTGGCAACAACATTGCCAAAGAATGTTCGAGAAATCAAGTCCTCGATGCATATTTGAAAACGAATCCAAGCCTGGAATGTGCGAAACAGTGGGAGGAACTCGTCACCACCGAACTCGTGGAAATCAACAAGACTCATCAATTTTTGCTGGTACGTCAACAAAAATATGCTCGACATTTTTTTCTTTAATATTGAATTTTTTAAACTAGTTAATTATTATATTGAATATATAATTAATATTCTTCATCGAATATTAATATATTTATTTATCCAATATAATATTGAACATTTTAATAACCTAATTGATTTATTCAGTATTAGAATTTTATTAATAATACTTATTTAATCAAAACATATGGAGAACATTTTTTTATAATTACATATATTGTACAACAAATTCTCACAATTTTAAAACGACACTAGGGTGGCAAACCACAGCCCTACATGTCCGGTTCCGACGATCCCAACGACGATTACGATTCCTTCGGTCAGGACGCTTACATACAACAAGTCTACGCCAACTACCAGGGCCAACAAATGACCTCGGATATTTACGAGCATTGCATTCACGACGACGAATTTAACGATCAGGACGCTGCCCTTCAGTAAGTATTTACGGCGAACAAATTAGAAAAAAATAATAATAAAATTGTTTAATTAAAAAAAATCCCCATCGAAAAATATTTTTTCGTTATGAAACGATCCATAAATCCACTGTATGCTCAGCAATTCCATCGACCAACTTACGACCATGCCGTTCACCCTCAACGAGGAGGATCTCGACAAGGGCGAGGACATGTTCAATAAAGTGAGTACAATTTTAAATTCAAAAAAATCAAAGAAAAATTGAAAACGCGTTATTGTTTCTGACAAAACGATTTTCTCGAGCAGATATGCCAACAGAAGCAAAAAGCGGGTTTGGACGAGAGTGGCGGAGCCGTGGAATGGGGCGACGAGGGCGAGCTTACGTTTCAAACCGTCATAGACAAACGCGATTGGCCATCCAAACAACAGCACAATGATTCCAATTCATCCGACGAGGACGAAGATCCACGCGAATTAAACATGGAAGTCGATTCTACCGATCGTGAGTCACGAACAATTTTTATCGATATCTATACAAAATAATCTATAAAATATTGTATTTATATATGGTTGTATAATATATGCAAGTATTATTATTATTATTATTTATTATAATATTATAATTATAATATAATAATAATAATAATAATTGTATAATAATAATGATAATAACAATTTATAATAATAGTATAATAATAATAATATTATTATATTATTATTATTATTATCATTATTATTATTATACAATTATTATAATTATTATATTATAATTATAATATTATAATAAATACAATATTGTAATAATATAATATAATATTATATTAATATTATAATACAATATAATATTATTATATAATAATATAATAATAATAATATTATTATATTATTATTATTATTATTATATTATAATTATAATATTATAATAAATACAATATTGTAATAATATAATATAATAATATATTAATATTATAATATAATATAATATTATTATATAATAATAATAATAATATTATATTATTATTATTATTATTATCATTATTTTCATATCATATACATATATTTGTTCATCAGTGATCGATCATTCACAAAATAATTTTCGAGTAATCCAAACGACAAAAATCAAACATCAACGTAAAATTCCAGCCTGGGGATCGGCCGAGCCGTTGTCCGGCAACGCCGTGTTACCCCGAGTAAACCCATGGGACGTCAATCCATCCGAACCACCGTCCACGAACGTCGTCGTGCCCCGGGTCAACCCGTGGGACGTTAATTCATCGGAAAACGTCGATGCCCTCGGCGGTTGGGCCAATTTCGACAATTTCGACAGCCCAATGACCATCAGCGGTGCCGCGAAATTCACCAACGCGTCGATCGTCGTCGCCGAAACCGCGACCTCGCCCACGTCGAACGTTCCACCTCTCGCCGACGAGATAATCGACATCCCGGAAATCGTTCGTCCCGCGGAATCCGCGATCGTCGTCGCTCCCGAAACCGCTGTCAAATCCAACGATGAAGAAAAAAAAATCAACGACGACAACGAAAAAAAACCGGTAATCATCGAGGAATCGATCGTCCAGGTCGCGAAGGTCGAGCTGCAATCGCAAAAAGCCGAAGTTGTGGAAGCTGGACAAATGGCAACGGTCAAAGAGTTGAGAGAAGAAAAAATGGAAAAAATCGAAACGATTGAGATCGAAAAATTGCCACCGAAAGTTTCGAACGTCGAAGAAAAAACGAAGGAGGAAACTCGAGGATCCGAAGTGATTTGTCGAGCGAGCGAAGCAACGTCCGAAGTTGTCGAACAGCCGGAAAAAATTTCCGAATCGACGACGATCGACGTTGATTCGAAAACGATCGAAGATTCCAATAAAATCGTCGATTCCGAGAGTAAAGAAGTACCAACCACGACGTTGTAAAGATAATTCGATGAGAAACGAACGAATTGAGAATAATCGTTGTCAACGAAAAAAAAATTGTAAACACTGTTATGTCGCCGATGACTTACGAGTCTTCGAAACGTCTTGCGAAGAATGACAACGAAAAAAATCGTTCTCGCAAAGATGTAGGATTTCAAAACGAAATTCCCTCCCTCCAAATCCCCGTTACGGAGTTGATGAATCAATTATTATAAATATGAATCATATCAGAAGATTAAATTCAACGGTATCTAGGATTCTCTACATTTTTACTCGCATCGCGGATTTTTTTTTTTCGAGACTTTTTTTTTTTCTTCTTTCCATTCGATTATCGCCGCTCTGTATAATAATTAAATTTTCGTGGCGAAATTGTTGATTAACGTACGATGAATTTGTGATGCTCAAACGCTTTAGGAAAATGGTTTTGATGTACGTCGATGTAAGAATTATTGCGTTTAGTGAGAAACATTCGCTTGTAACGATTAAAATTAAAATTTAAACGAAAAAAAGGAACCAAAAAAAAAAAAAATGTGGAAAATTCACTCCGCCAATTATTCGATGCTGCGCGAATTTGTACAGTCGACTGTGAGGTTTGACCCGTAGGAGTGGTGATACAATTGGGATTAGGTCTATATGTGCACGCCTTATTTACAGATTGTTACAAATATTGTAGAATAAATAATCGCGAATGATTCAAGTCTTCTTTCGGTATATATATTTTTTTTTTATACACTTTACGTAAATTCACCTGATGGAGTACATGGCCATTCGTTAAATGAGTTACAGTGAGAAACATGAAAGCTGGAAACATTATTTTTTGATTTTATTAACGCTGTTCATTCGTTTATTTTTATTTCATTATTTTTTTTAAAATTATTTCTCGGACCCCTCGAGGCCACGACGACGTAAGATTAACAGAGAGCAGCGTGTGTGCATGTGTGTGTTTGTGTTTTGTATGCATGTTCGTGAATAATTAGGCGGCAAGAGAGACGATGGCCTCGGAGGGAAACTCACATCAGGTAGCTAATTTACCACTTTCGCCTATCACAAATCTTCCATTACAATTATTTTATTTATTTACTTTTGTTTTTTTTTTTTTTTAATTCAAGTGAATCGAATTAGATGACGATAAGATTACATATTGTCGCGCTTTTGTGTGTATTTTTTATGTGACGATGCATCTACACGATTGCGGAGATAAAGACACGGACGACGATCGAACATTTTCAATCCCATCGAATGCAAAAACAAAAAAAAAAAAAAAAAAAAGATTTTTAAAAAATTGCAACTAAAATCGTCGACGCACGTAAATCACAAAGACGGACACACGAAGTAAATTTCTGGTCCTCTTACAAGCATATCAACTTATTCAATCGTGATTAACACGCGCGAATCTATTCAGATTTTTTCTTCCTATTATTTTGCTATTAATATTTTTGTTTTCTTTTTTTCTTTCTATTTTTTGACAAACCCAGATCGCGATGGGACGGAAATTCCAGACTAACAATTATCAATCTATTTCTTGGAAAATATATTGCCGATACACCACACTTCACAATTCAGGGGAGGGGGGAGACAATTAATTATGATGATTCGATCAATACGTTTTACAATTAAAAAAATAAAACTCAGCGCAAACGATCAATTATTCGATTTTTATAATACTAATTATTCTTTCTTCATTTACTTTTATTTTTCCTTATTAATTTTCATTCTCGCTCGACCGACATATATGCTTACATATATATATATATCAGTTCGCGGCGTGTTTCTCGTATTGCTGAAACTGCGGTCACATATTTTTTTTAATTTTTTTTCGTTCCTTCCCGCAACGAGCTCAAACCCGAGGGCTCGATAAATCTCAGATGCAGATATTTTTTTATCGATGAACCCGCAAAACGTATAATCTTTTCGAACTTCGTAATCATCGATGAAACAAACGACATCTAATTCGTTTTTTTTCTTTTCAATATTAAAATTATCATGAGTCGTACAGAGATTCAATGTGAACTTATCTATACACACTACCAAAAACTCTTCTAGATCATGCTTCTTTTTCTTTTTACATATTGAACAATTGGCTTTCTTTTTACTTATTTTTTTTTTCTCATCGCAGATGCGTTCGAGCTTACGACGTACGATTAATTCCAAGTCATTCTTCGTCAATAATACTTCAAAATCTCGATTGTTTTTCATTTCTTCAGATCGGGCAAACACAGACGTATCAATCAAGGAAGAATGTAAATATATTTTTCCTCGTTCGTTCGATCAACGTTAAATCTCTTTTTCTTACAATTAAAAATTATTTAAATTTTTTAATCTCAATTCGAAATTATTTCATTTTTCTCGTTCAAACGAAAAAATTATTTCAAATCCAGTTCAAATTCCGGATTTTCAAGAGCGAAAGGTTTCAAATTCTCGACGACCGGAGTTTTTTCGGGATCAATTCGAATGCGTATTTTGTTCGTTTCCAATGATCTCGGCAACGTGCGTTGCAAATCGTCTTTGAAAGAAGTTTGTTGCGACAACGGGGTGTAAGGTACGTAAATTCTAACGACATCGGGACTCGGTTGATGAGGAGTGGCGCGGGGTGTTGGCAAACCCCCGCTGCCCGAACTACCCTCGGAAACGTTGCTTTGTGTATCGAGACTGTTATCGAGAGCTTGGGAACGCGTTGCCGAGCTAAAAACGGAAAGATCAGCGGTCGAAGTTACGGAAGTGTCGGCTAAAGAACGACGCGAACCGTTCGGCGATGGACCGTCGTCGAGGCTTGGATCGAGGGAAAACTTGCTTCCTGCAGATAGATTCCTCTCGGTAATAAATAGATGCGACGATATCCCGGCTGGTGTGGCCAGCCGTATCGTGGAGGGAGCTCGTTTTTTTTTTTTTTCATAGAAATTTAATTATTATTCTACAATGTTACGAAAATCGGACGTAAATATTTTTGGTGAATCACAATATTTTTTTTTTCTTCGTTATTTTAATTATTATTATTATTATTATTTTTTTTTTGAAGTATTTTACAATCTTGTTGACTCGATTAGAGGATCTGTAGGGGCGTAGGAAGACTTACCACCAAAATTATCGCCGCTCGAGGTATCGGCCGGGTTCGGACTGTTTCGTTCTTCCGATTCCTCGACCGCTCTGTTGCTACGTTCGACCACGGATTCTCTCATCGTGTGCTGAGCCTCGCTAAATTCGGCGGCTCGTCTTCCGACCTGAGAAAGAATTTACGAGGACGGGTTTGAGGTGAAACAAGGATTATTTTTTTTTTTTAACTGGATTAGGGAAAATTTTTTTTTGTCCGACCCACGTTGAAAACGCACTGTTTCACGGCATGTGCTACGGGCGGAAAGTGGCCGTTTTCAGCGCAATCCGCCAGCGGGCGGAAAATTTATTTTCCGCCCGCTACTGCCCGGGCGGAAAAGTTCCAAGTGTATAATCGTAATTATAATTTACATAACCGGTGTCAAAAATTCTTTCATTTTATTTTAGAAGAAAATACTAAATAAATTTTCCGAGAAAAAAAAAAATTCCATGTTTTCTATCCTTCTTGTTCATGCAAAACCAAAAGTTGCATTTGGTCCAGTCAAGAGCGGGGTGAAGCCCCCGAAACCTCTTGTTTTCAACGAGGGTGGGACAAAAAGTACGGTGTGCACCACGGGCGGAAAGCGATTTCCCCTCGTGTGGAGGAATCGCCTACTTTCCGCCCTTGATACACGATGTACTATTCCATTCGAGGAATTTTTTTTTTTTTTGTGTCTTTTCGTCCTGGAAATTGGTTCAAAAAATTTTACAGCTCAATGATTTACACTTTTCGCGCCAATTTTCGGGACGTGGAAACATCGACATCGAATGGAAATAAGTTATTTTTATTTTATTTATTTTTTTTTCGTCGTGAATGAATTTGCCGACCTTGCTCGTGAAGGAAGGCTCTTTGAAGGTGCCGAATGGAAATCGTGGAAGTTCAGCGGGCAAAGGAGATCCCGGATAATCGAGTTTTGCACGTTTGAGTTCCTCGCCGCTGCGTTGCACGGTATTGACGACCGTGTCGTCGTCGTAACGAAAATCTTTTTCCAATTTTATTTGCAAGTAACTACAAAATTCGTCGAGGCTGTCCATGGCCATGAGATAACGTTTGTGCAGTTTCATTATGGTGTAAGCCATTGCCGGAAGTACGCGATCGCCGTCCAGCAGAAATATATCCCATATTCTGAGTCCGAGACTCACCGGAGTCTTTGATCGATTTTATTAAACAAAAATCAATATTTAACGCTTGGAAATATGTGTAGATAAGACAGCCAAATTGTTAGTCGTTGAACAATTTGGAGATGACCTTGAAAAAAGAAGATCCTCCGAGTTTGAGTTCTCTATTTTGATATTAAGGGGTGACGGTGAATTTTTTTTTTTTTTTTTATACAAGATTTTAATTATTTTTAGATTTTTATTTTTAGGGATTTAATGACTGCGTTTTTTTTAATTTATTCCGAGGTCATTGAATAAATACGTGATAAAGAAATGGATCATTTAATTAGTTCACAGTCGCTTGCATTTTTTGAGAGGTTCGGAATTAATATCGATTTTCTGCAAAAAAAAAAATCCTGCAACTTGACCCACAGACGAAATTTTTTATAGGGGGGGGCTGAACTTTTTTGAAGGATTGAGGATTGCCAATAATACTGCAATATTTTAGAACGAGATCAAAAAGATCCACAGGCACCCCTTAATTCTAAGATAGAGCGATGTAACTTGGATGAGATTTCTTTTTTCTGCGGCCCGTCTGACGTATTTTTTTTTTTTTTTTCATAGAAAAAATGCTTAGAAAAAAGCTTACCCTCTCTTGAAACACGACGAAGAACCACTTGAGCGCATAAAGTATCGAATCGCAACCACATTTGTCGAGCTTTCGTTTCAATTTCGGAAGAAATTTATTCATTATTTTGTCATGGTGCTCGATAAAACGATTCAACTTTGGAAAACCGTCGATGTAAAATCCTGAAATAAAAAATCGTTGATAAATATATTATTTTGTTTAAATCCAAAAAAAAAAATAACAATTTCAACACGAACGCATTGGAAAAATTTGTGAGTGCGAAAACTGTGTTAGTTTGCGATCAAACGAATTTCAGGCAATTTCCGAAAAACCAACTGGCAGCCTTAACGTCGATAATATCGAATTAATTAAATTGTTAATGTGAACAAAAAAAATTAGATTTTTCAATGGAATTTTGTAATCAAGTGCTCGAACGTAGGCAGGCCGGAAATTCCGATTAAGGGGTTACATCAATTCGTTTGGGGGAAAATTAAGGAATTCTTCAAGCCATGTTAACATAATTTTATTAGAATCTCCCACAATTAAAATTCTTTTTCATGAAAAAATGCATACAAGTACTCCAATATATGTTCTAATTAATACTCTACAGTGTATTCTAATAAACTGATGTGAACATGGCTGCAAAAAATCATCAAAATCCTTCAATTTTCCCGCAAACAATTAGAAATTACCCCTCGAGCGTGAAAAGGATGTTCGAATTAGTTTTTTTTCCATGAACGTTTTGTGAGAAGCTTGGCAGGGTGAACAACAACGTAAATATGGGTATCAAATCGTCCAAACCATGCATGCAGTACTTCTTATCTGCGAGTAGAACCGACAGTCCCCAAAAGGCATCCTCCTCGTCCATGTACAACAGTAGCAAACCGGCCAAAACCGACATTCCCTGACAATATCCAACCTCCATGTTGTACATGCTGTAAGCGGCGAGCACGTAAAACATGGATCGTTGTTTGATGCTGTAGCGTTCTCTGAAAAATCATCGAAATTCCATTATAAAAATGTTGACGACCAATTTCCATCTCTCTCATAAAATAAAGACAGAAATTCTCGAATAACTCTTAACAACCCGTAAAAAAAAAAATCGAAAATCGTTTTTTTCATCCATATAATAATTTAAAAATACTAATTTGTATTAATTCTAGTCGATTTTAGAAAATCTTTAAAGGAAACCAGGACAAGTCATTCTTTTTCTAGAATCCTTTTATCGTATCAGCATTGCAAAAAAAAAAAAAAAACGAATAGAATTTTAATTATAAAATTTATACGATATAGCTATACAGAGCTACGTACCTATAATTAATGTGATCTCTGTATTGTCTGGCCACATCCGCATCGATTTGTCGTATTTCGGTGGACCATTGTCGGGCCAGTTGCAACATTTCATCGTACTTTCCCGCCTGTTCCTTCTTGAGCGCCTCGACACCGAGCAGCAATCCCCATACTCTTCCCCTGAGTCTGTTTGGAATTCCTTTGTATATTCTACGCCTTAATTTCTCCTTTGTGGACGTACTGTCCCAGTCTGTCATCATTTTTTCCCATTTTTTCAGTCTCTCCATCTCCACGTGACGAACCTTGAGATCGTTGTGATCCATCGCGTTTGGCAAGCGTTTGTCACTGGAGACAAAAAACAATGAATAAATTTGAATAAAACTAAATAAAATCAACAGACATCAACGATACGATAAAAATTGGAAAAATAAGAAGATTTTTAACAAAGAATCGGCGCTTACTGTATAAATCCATATCGATCGGTTGTGTGATAGACCTCGTAAGCAGGATCTTCCCACGAATCAATCTGAGCGCCGTTTTCTCTGCCTCGGTCGTAACAACTGAATATCCTGTCTCGCTCCGCAGCGGACCTCTTCAACAGCTCCTCCTCGTTCATTCCACGAATGTACGTTGTTGAATTATCGCAAACATGCCAGCGTTTCCAAAGATTCTCTCATTTTTCTCATCGATCAACGCCGACGCATTCTGATCTGCGACCAAACAATCGAACTTATCAAAATAAATAGAATCAAACACCTCAACAATACAATGACAACAACATTTGTTGATGACAACATGACAACAATGAGCAAGTCTTGGAGTCGAATCTGGGAATAGGTTGTAAAATGTCAGTATTGCATTGGCGTTAAATCCATTGAGAAGTTGAGATTTTATAGGATTTGGAATTTTTAAGAAAATTTTACGTTTTGTTCTATCTCACGTCGACTTTGACCGACCAAACTTGAACTCGCAACTAACTTGGAACATCATTGAACCCCATGATGCACAAAATTTAATAAAGATTCGTTCAAGGGCCCACATTTACAAAATTTCAAATTTGCCAAAAAATTGACATTATCCAAACAGACTCAGCTCCAAATAATGTCACCTTCCACCAATCGAACCCCGTTTGCAATTTGCATATTGCGATTTGCCGTTTGCACAAAGCAGTTTGACAACTTAAAAAAAAATATATATATTTTCCACCAATCCAACAAACGTTGCAATCTAAACAATCACATATTTACTACAGAAAAATCCTCCCTTCAAAACCCAGAATCAACAAAAATCAGTTACTCATAGGATCCTCACACACGAAACATCGCGACACTACCTCAAATTTGGGGACTGCAGATTGGCAAGTTCGTAAAAAAAAAAAAAGCCTATTATTCTTCCCCCAATCGAAGAAACGTCTCAAGCCGAAGAAACAGATGTTCGTCGGGTTAAATACGTTACGATGTATGTACATCCGGATTGTGGAAAAAGGTTATTTGCGGTGTGTGCGGTGAGATAGCGCCTCGTTACTCGTCACACGATAACGCCAATTTGATCTTACCATTGTCGCGAACATCTTCGAGATGCGATAAACGAAATTTCGCATGCTCCAATGCCTAGCATTTTACACGACGAAATTATTGGCATTCATTTATTTATTTATCTTCATTACGACGGGGGATTACGCACCCAAACACACACCCACTCACGCACACGCACAAACACACATAAGAGCGGTCGCGTGTTCGCGTACGACACCTTTCACAAAATGACCAACTTTTGATTATTCGGACCCGACTTGGACGATCGAATGAAATAACCGTGGGCCACCGATAAGCTTGACAAGAGTTCTCCGATCGCGCTATAGTCGATCGGAGTAGGTGTATATATTATATATATATATACATTTTGTTTTAAATCTCGTTTGTCTCGTGCCACGGAAGGACTTGTGTCATTCGCTTCTTTGAGTTCGGTTGATTTCCGCAGCTGTAGATGTCGCTGATGTCGGTTTTGTCCACGATCGGATTCAGGAACTCGTCCGGTTGGTTAAGAAGGCATTCTGCATTACCGACCGGGCTACGAAATATTCTCACTAGAGAAAAAAAATTCACTAGTGACTCCCACGCAACCGAGGCTCGATAGCGACTTAATCCGTGTGTCGGTCAATGCCATATTCATGTACAACATTCATGATTTAGCTGTCTACCAGCGAAATCGGTTAATATTCGGGCCAATTTCACGGTGAAATTCGTTTATTTGATTGAAATAGAACGGGCTACTGAGAAATTGTTCAATTAGACCAATAAATTGCCATAAACTACAAGCAATTATCTGCAATTTTTTGGAATCCAATGCGTTCAATCAACCGGGTAACTTGACTGAGGTATATTGTTTACGCTGTATCGATGAGAAAAATTAGCAGCCAAGCAGGGGAAATTTTGGTTCGTTCAATGATGAGGCTGGCAGTGGTTTTATTCTTGTCGGGCTAAACTAATCAGAGTAAGAAATGGATCGGTCAAACAACGCAGCCTCGTATACCATCGTATAACGATTGAGTTCAAGTCCACTGCGTTCGGACTAAAAATAATGTAAATCTTTCTTCTTCCCTCGTTGACATCAATAGGTTCTTCGAAGCACGCTTGTTAGGCTTTGGTAGATTTTTTGCTCACTTTGTTTACCTTTGGACCAGAGATGCAGAGCAATCGCCGACGAGCTCTGTTTCTCCGTTCATACAAAGACAAATCATCTATTCGAAACCTATTCGAATAAAAAAATTATTCACCACTTTTTTTTTTGGGCAATATATCGCCGAATTTTTTTTTATAACATATTTACACCGAAATTTATTTAGAGTCTTTTAGTTACACTTTGAACATAAACAATCAATGATCTCGGTTCAATTAAACTTTATAAGGAATAAACAACGTCGATTGCAGACTGTCGGAGCGTTCCGGAAGTCCGGAAAAAAATAATTCCCGCTCGATGCAAATCTTCGGCACGATAGAAAAAAAAAAAAAAAAATTTATAATAAAAAATAATAAGAGAGCAGTTACATAGTTTTGTACGTTCAGAAGTACATGATAAAGCGATTGTAGCTCGTTCGTCGAGCTACTCGTCTTTGCAAATGCTTTATATTTCGCATATCTCATTGTTATATCTAATTGCATCGACCGCACGGATTGAAAAAGAAGAAAATTTCTTTTCGTTCTCTCTGTACGATTAAAAAAAAATATATATTCAAAAGAAAAAAACAAAAAAAAAGACGTTTTCTTTTCTCTTTACACGATGTTTGATCGTCGATTTAAAGCTGGCAGACACTAAGCATCGTTCACTCATCTTATTCCGGAAACGATTCTGTAGTCGGACATGCCGAATTTTTCAACTCCATCGCCGGATACCAGAGCGGTTTCGATCTCCATTATAATTCCGGAAAGCAGAGTACCATGATTTCCAGTACCTTCGATTTTGAGAAAGGAATGTTGCTCGTTGGACGATTTCTGCGTACAAAAATAACGTTGATGAATATATAGAAAAATAATAATAACAATAATAATAATAATAATAATACCACTTATAATAATAATAATAATAATAATAATAATAATAATAATAATAATAATAATAATAATCATAGTGATAATAATAATAATAATAATAATAATAATAATAATAATAGTAATAATAATAGTAATAATAATAATAATAATAATAATAATAATAATAATAGCAATAATAATAAGAATAATAATAATAATAATAATAATAATAATAATAATATTCATAATATTAATAATAATAATAATAATAATAATAATAATAATAATAATAATAATAATAATAATAATAATAATAATAATAATAATAATAATAATAATAATAATAATAATAATAATAATAATAATAATAATAATAATAATAATAATAATAATAATAATAATAATAATAATAATAATAATAAATGTAACGGTTTATTAATTAAACATGATCGAAGTCTGAAACTCACTTTCTCTTTGATTAAAAGGCACACAAAATGACCTATCAAGGAGCGACCGAACAGCGTCGCGGCCCCGTCGATCTTTTCGACGATGTTGAGACGACAATAATTGCAAATAACATCCAGCGCTTGATTAAGACCCCGGGAATATCGAAATTCACGTTGATCCGATGAAACGAGAAGATCCCGATGTCTTTCCAACAATAAAGCGTCATTCGGAGTCATACCAGCGACGAGAAAATCGCAATAGGACAAATTTATCGTGAATTCCAATTTTTCCGACGGCGATTCTCCCCCAGGATTGTCGACTTTGTAGCCCACGTAGCCCTCTAGCATCTGAGGTTCCGTGTTCACCACCACTTTGAGAAACTTGAGTATTTCACTCGACGACGGCTGAATAACCTCGCAACGAGCTGGTTTATCCCGCTTTAATAAAAAATTAATGATTTTTCAACAAAATGATAAATATAATAAAAATGCGTACACGATTGTTTGGAAAATAATTAAACAATGAATTAATAATGGTTTCAATGAATTGATTGATCAACGTATTTAGGAATTAATTAGTTGATAGAATTAATGAATTGAGAAATAAATGGATAACAACAAGTTGAACTCATTTATTTAGTAATCAGTCGATAAATATTTTTTCTCAAATTCATTATTTTTCATTCATTCAGGCAATTAATTATTTGCAAGATGAAGATAAAAAGTATCAAGAATACAATTAATTAAAAAATTAAACAATGTATCTGTTTTCTAATTCATTCGATTTATTTATAAATTCATTAATTTGTATTTGATTATTTGATTAATTACTGAATCCATTGAAAACAAATATATATAAATATTTTTCACTTACATCGGTGATGATCATGGCGTTGGGAACTGCGCTGAAAAAAACATGCGAATCCCTCAAAACTTCGCGTCCGGTGTTCTTAAGTTCGATGGAAAGCAACATTTTGTACGATTCGTTGGATTTCGGATCGTGAACGATGGGTTTTAAATCGTAAAGCATCTCCATTCTATCGTTCGACGTTAATTTTTTATATATCGGCATGCTGTTATGCATTTTTTCGTAACCGTCGTGGCTGTCGTTCGAATTCGGTAAAATTTCAGCGGACGGAGTCGATATTCCAGCGGTTTCTTCGTAACCCAAAATTTTTGCGTGTTTTCCATCCGTCGTTTCTTTGTGTTTTCGACGACGTTTCAATTTATCGTCGCTCGGGATTCTTTCCTTCTTCTTGGATTTTACGCGTTTCGTTTTTGATTGTTTCTTCGTATCAGTCTCGTGAGAGATTTCCTCGACACCGGAACCGTCGGCTTTTGGATGCGTCGTCACGTCGTTGCCGAGCCAAAGATCTATAGTGTCGCGATTTTTATTCTCCTTTTCCAATTTTTCATCGGCCTTGCGGCTTCTACTCTTTTTCTTCGGTTTTCTCGAACCCTGAAAACCCAATTAAACATTAATATTAATAACATCATTAATAAGTTATTGATTATTATTAATAATAATAATAATAATAATAATATTAATAATAATAATAATAATAATAATAATAATAATAATAATAATAATAATAATAATAATAATAATAATAATAATAATAATAATAATAATAATAATAATGATAATAATAATAATAATAATAATAATAATAATAATAATAATAATAATAATAATAATAATAATAATAATAATAATAATAATAATAATAATAATAATAATTATAATAATAATAATGATAAAAATAATAATAACAATAATAACAATAATAATAATAACAATAATACTGATAATAATAATAATAAAAATAATAATAATAATAATAATAATAATAATAATGAAATAATAATAATAATAATAATGAAATAATAATTATTATTATTATAATGAAATAATAATGATAATAATAAGAATAATAATAATGAAATAATCATGTATTATTGTTATTATTATTCTTTATGGTTATATTTATTCATTGATTTTTTCTTTTCTTTTTATTGTGATTTATTCACTATTCGTCGCATGACTGTCGTACCTTTTCTCTTTTGTCGTTTTCACCGCGTAATATATTCTTGCTACGATCGAAAGCCGGGGTTCTGTGCTCGAGAACCGGCAGCCGTTCGTCGTCCCGAAGCGGAACGTCCAAATCGACGTTCAGAGCTCTGTGAGGATCGTTAGCATCCGCAATGTTGTAATCATCGTTGTCGCTGAGTTCAGCACCCGGTGGCAATTCTCCAACCCCGGTATTCACGACTTGCGTGGGGAATGTATCGTCCTGTTCGTCCTCGGAACTCGATTTTTTCTCTAAAACACGGACGAAAATTTGTGAATTTATTTGTTGAAATTTATTTATTTATTTTTTTATTTCAATACCTTTTTTGGACTTTTTCTTGCTGTGCGCCTTGCGCCGTTTCTTTCCACTCGCAATTTCCGAATTCCACGATTTTTTCGAACCCGAATACGTCGAAGTTTTCAACGAAATCGGTATATCTAACTCGGCTATCGGTATGTGCTCGAAATCATCGCCATTTTTGCTTCCGATATCGTGATAAGAGTTCGAATTTCTAATGTTGGTGCTGTTGCCCTTGAGATAATGAGGATTGTTCTCTTGTTCCAATTTTCGTACTTCTCGTCTTCTCTCGAGTTCCTCGACCGTCGGTTCGATGGAAACGCTGCGTTTTCCACGGCGATGCTCGGACGTTTTCTCGTCCCTCACGAAAATATCGTTCATATCCAAATCCTCCGAGTCCGAGCTTTCCGAAGGCGGCTCGTTTATCCACGTGTCCAAATCCAAACCGTCCGGCAATTGAACCTGTAATAAATAAAATAAATAAAATAAATAAAATAAATAAAATAAATAAAATAAATAAAATAAATAAAATAAATAAAATAAATAAAATAAATAAAATAAATAAAATAAATAAAATAAATAAAATAAATAAAATAAATAAAATAAATAAAATAAATAAAATAAATAAAATAAATAAAATAAATAAAATAAATAAAATAAATAAAATAAATAAAATAAATAAAATAAATAAAATAAATAAAATAAATAAAATAAATAAAATAAATAAAATAAATAAAATAAATAAAATAAATAAAATAAATAAAATAAATAAAATAAATAAAATAAATAAAATAAATAAAATAAATAAAATAAATAAAATAAATAAAATAAATAAAATAAATAAAATAAATAAAATAAATAAAATAAATAAAATAAATAAAATAAATAAAATAAATAAAATAAATAAAATAAATAAAATAAATAAAATAAATAAAATAGATAAAATAAATAAAATTAATAAAATTAATAAAATAAATAAAATAAATAAAATAAATAAAATATCATAAAACTCAATAAAATCATAATCAAGCAACGTTTTTGTCTCACCTTGCGTTGAGCCTTCGGCGCAACGGGATTTAATTCACCCACAAAAGTCTCGGCCAATTCTCCGATCAATTCAGGATTTTCTTGCAAACATTGGAACAAAGCAAGAGCCGAACTCGATCTTTCCTGCACCTCCAAATCTCCGCTGCGCACAAATTCCGCGACCAAATCTTTCAATTCGTAAATTTTCTCCATCGTCTCTTGATCGTCGTCTTTTTGGGCTTTGCTCAGAGTCGTGGCGGCCAATTTCAATATATTGTGAACGTAAACCGCTTGAATGTGACCGGGTAAGCTCGACGCTTGCGATCGTAACATCGCTCGCAGAGTCGCGATTGGATCTTGTAGCTCGCACGAAAATTCGCCGCAGATCCACGCTGCGGCGTAAAGAACCTCGGACATGGTCGCTCGCGGTTGTCCGGCGAGGAGTTGAGCATTTTCCAGAAGCGCGGCACATTGATGTACGGCGCATTTTCTTATGGCTTGCACGCGTATCGCAACGTCGAGCAATTGCGTGGCGACTAATTGACCGTGTTTAGTGCCTTCCATTCGAGTAAGATCGACCAGAATCGATATATACCTGCAAAATGTTACTTTTTTAAATTTTTATTATTTATTATTAGTAATTTTTATTATTATTATTATTATTATTATTATTATTAAATTCCTCGATTATGATTAATTTTTGCTACATTCAAATTAATTATTATTGAATTGTAGATTTTTTCTAACTTTCAATAATTTTTATTTATTTATTTATTTTAGTGGTGATTCTTTATACTATTATATGCATAATAATATTAATAATGATAATAATAATAATAATAATAATAATAATTAAAAGAAAAAATAATAATAATAATAATAATAATAATAATAATAATAATAATAATAATAATAATAATAATAATAATAATAATAATAATAATAATAATAATAATAACAATAATAATAAAATAATCGTATAAATCACCACGAAAATTGTTATTCTATTATAAATTATTATTCCATTATAAATTATTATATATATATAAATATATATTATAATTTATGATAATAATAATTATTTTCAATTTTTATTGATGAGAAAAAAAATAGGCAATTATGAAGACGACAAATGATTGAAGACATAAAAATTACGCACCATTCGAAATACGTGATAAATTGATAATTGTTCTGTGAACATATTTGAATAATTTTCGACAACAATTCGTCCCGATAGGTCGTTCCCTCGGCCTTGTCCATGTGTACCATCAATTTTCTAACGATTTCCATGAGATTCTTCTTCGATACCATACCATAGAGCAAATCCAAGGCTCGTAATCTAATACTTTCGTCTTTGTCGTCAAGGCACTGCATTATCAGATCCTTGTGAGCTTGAACGCTCTTCGGATGAGTCTTCAATATTTTCGACATTGCCAGCAAACCCAAATATTTCAAATTTTGATCCGAATCCTCGATCAATATTCGCAACTTTTGAACGCAAAGCTGAATCGAATCGGAATGATTCGGCATGCCGGACGATATCGATATCAGTACGGCTATCACCGTGTTTATGCACTCGTAAAGTAGAGACATAGCAGATGTGCTACAAAAAAAATACCGGATTATTATTTTTCAATGAACTTTGGCGATAAAATTCTAGCATTAGATTAATTTTTTTTATTTTTTTTTTAGGTATTATTATTTTTTTAATTCTACGACTAAGCCTTCTACAAGCTACAAGCGACGTAAGCTCTTTGACGATGATAATTTTACCTGTGTATCAAATTGGTCAAAGGTTCTATGAGCTTTTTTCCAAGCCTAGGTTCTAGAGGTGTCAAGGCGCCGAACTGCAAATTTAACGGAGTCGTTTTTTCAAGGCTTTGCGCGTCTATTTAGGCGGGATATTGAACAGCTATAGTATCTAATTTACACAATTATGGTTACGAAGCATACGAAATATCATTCGACGATCATCAACGCGTCGACAGAATAAAAAAGGACAACGAAAAGTCTAGCATTTGCTTTTGTTTTCTCGCTTTTTAAAAAATATTTTTCTTTACTAGTTTGAAACTTAATGACAACCTTGATATCAAGTCAATGAGCGGTTGAGTTAGCTGGCGACCCAATTTTGGCTCAATGAGCGTTATTGTCGAAAACTAAATGGGGAAAAGACAGGAGACAATGAGAGTCTTATCAATGAAAATCGTTGAATTTGGAATACAAACGATTTTTTCAATTTTTCTTCGCTCTTTACCAAATAAATTTCATTGTATTCGGAATAATCTTAATTCACATTCATTAATTCGACTCGATTGGTTCGAACGAATCGAACATTTTTTATTTTCGACAAATGAAAAATAGAATGGAAAATCGTAAAAAAGTTTTTGTTAATCACGAAATTTCTAGATCGTACGACTTTAAACAGTGACGTAAGATTGCACACTGACCAGTTTGATGATCTTAATGAGCATCCAATTGTTCGTTGAAGTGGTCATCAGTTTGAAGAATATCGGAGCCAAGCTCAGATAATTTTTTGGATTTTTTCTCGCTAATTCGCAAACGACGTTTACGGCTGCCGATTGAACACCGCTGTCCGGATCTTCGAGTTTTTCCTTCAATCGTGGAAAAGCGGGTCTCAGAGCTTCCGGAAATCGTAAAAAAACTTTGTACATCATCAGAACGGCTTTTTTTCGCAAATACGGTTTGGTGCAAGTCAACAGAGTCATTATGTCGTTGACGAGATCCCTGGCCAAATCGGGACTTATGAAGCACGATAAACCGCTCAGAGCCAAACCTGCGTCGTATTGGCTCTGACTGTTCAAGTCTTTGCGAATCATGTTTGTCGTTAGCATGAGAAGCTGCGAAAAGAGCATAAAAAAATCATATATATCGCAGAAAGATTTATTTTTGTTAATAATTGTGAATAATCTTGATTAGTTCTCGTCAATCAATGAGATTAGTCGTCGGTTCTTCTGTTTATAAGTGCGGGTAATGCTTGGAATAAATATAAACGCGGAGAAAAATTTAGCTTTGAAATTATAATCGGATCAACAAAATCGTTGTAAAATCTGGGTACAAAAATTAAATCAAAATCAATTTGATATTTTGATTGGTAAATAATTGTGAATTAATCATGAATAATTCTTGGCAATCTGAAAGGATAATTGTATTTTTTTTCTCTCAATAATTGTAGCAAAAATTTGAAGCAATTATAAATAACTCGAACGATTTCATGATAAATATTTTGATCAGAGGAAAGTTTTACTGTCATCACAGCATGATAATTTTTTTAAAAATCTCTTTATCGCGTTTGTTTCTTATCTATGCAAACACGAGATAAGAATCTTACTTCTGTATCCATATGGAAACTTTGACTGGCAGCCAAGTAGCCGATTCGTTTGTACGTAAATTTGCCAGACGACATGACTTCGATGGTGTTAAAGCCGGCCCAGCTGATATCGTACCCCAACATCTGGAGCTGGATACGAAAGAGAAAAAAAATTAATTAATTACATAATTCGACCTCCCCCAAAATGTCCGCAATTTGCCTAAATGTCACTAATTCTGCAAATAAGTCCATCCAATATCATGAAATTCCAAAGATTCGTCGGTTGAAAAAAACAACAAACTTCAAAGGGGTAGATTAAACTCGTACGTACGTATGTCAGCTTGGCAACAGCGTTGGCCTTAACGTCTATATTGTCCTGACGTAATTCCTGCTTAATCTCTTCGATGCACTGGGCAATGTACTTCGCCTGCGAAACCACATAAATCCGGTGATAATTAATCGACGCAACAACCCCAAAACCTCAATAAAAGTTTTTCACAATAAACGAAAAAAAATAAATTATAATAAAAAAAATTGCCTCAACATCTGTAAAAATGGTTTTCACTTCTGATTCAATATAAATCGAATGAATTACCTCATTGCTTTTGTGATTGCGAATTCCACGAACCAGATCTGTCAAATTCTTGTCAAACATTCTTTCAAAGTTTCCCTTTACTTTACGAAGAGCCATCTTCGTGAATTAAACCACGGCGAATGAATGAAAGCAAAAAAAAAAATTCGAAAAAGAAAAAAAAACGTAATTTCTTCGAACGTAGATGCGGACGTAACCTAGGAAAGAAAAAAAAAAAGAGTTCTCCGCGGATGAATGTGATTTTCGATGTTCGTTCGTCCGCGCGACTTATTCGATTAGATAAACGTTGTATTTATATATCGCGTTATTATCGAATTACCGCAATTACTACATGTCCGGCGGTTCTAAACGCCTTAACTGCACTTCCCCGTAGAAAAATTAATCTCTCACTCGCACCTACTTTGTGTCACGCTGGCGCTTGTGCAGCACCGCAGACCCTAACTCTCTCCCCCGATTCCGTTCCATCGGTTTGTGCCGAGCGGGTGTTGAACCATCGCAAAAATCACTAGATTTTTACGACGACGTGATGCTGCTCGGTCAGTAACCAAAACTGCAAAGCGTTTTTCTCGGTTACAATTAATTTTTTCGATAAAAGACAAGAACGGTTGATTGCGTTGTAAAATTTTGCAGTCAATCGTTCTCGTTTATTACCCGAAAAATTGACGGTTGCGGAGAAAATTACTTTGCGGCTTCAACCATCTTCTTCGCACTTTTGGCAATTTGAGAGAGGTGGACGCTCGGTCGGTAATAAAAACTGCGAAGCCCTGTTCTTGGTCTTGATTGATTTTATACGTAAAAAACGAGATCGGTTAACTGCGTTGGAAAATTTTGCAGTCAACGGTTCTCGTATTTCATCCGAGAGATAGACGATAGCGGAGATTAGCACTTTAGAAATGATTTTGTTATTTTCCTCGAACTTTTGGTAACGGAAGAGCGATGGACAACAAGTTGCTTATCACCTTAAGGCCAACGCGGCTGGATGCTGCGTGGGTGGGAGGGCACAAGATTGTGGCTCGATGCTTCATCAACGAAACAAAAGTAACTAGTGGTCCACCAATAACCGGAGAGATTACTATTTTAAACGCAGAACCGCGAAATACGAATCTGTTTGAGAAGTAGATTCAAGCTTTACATTCAATGGAAGCTTTTCGTGATGATAATTTATTTCTATAATCTACAACTTGTAACAGAAGAGATTTAAATGTTTTGATTATTATTGATGAATTATTGATGCTTGCATCTGTCAGTTGTGACGATTGAAAAATAAAGATGAAATATGGATTCTCTGGTAAAACCCAAAGTATCTTTACATATCGTAACAATGGTCAATAAATGTTTTAAAAAAGTATACTACATTATCCCATTGAACATTTTTTTTATCTTCTTGTTTTGGTATCAAACTCAAGCGCCTCAAGCCAATATGTTCGTAAGATTCAATTAATATATTACAAACGGATAATATTACAAATTCATCGTTTGACATAGTTATCCGGAAATTTGACGATTCTGGGGAAGTTATCGACTGTCTCTTGGGGTATGTGATCCAAACGAACGGGAACCTCTCTTATCTGTCTTATCTGATTGGTAACGTTGGCTAAAATATTTTCAGGCACTTTTTCGTCCGGATATATGTGCGCGCGTTCCAACAGGTATCTCCGTTGCAAGCAATTTTTCATGGACGTGATTATAGCTTTGCGCATGACCTGAAAAATAATTGAATTACGTATCGAGGAAAGAAAACCTTCTTTTTTTTTTTTTCAACGTTTCGTTTACCATCGTGGGATCTTTTTTGTGCAGTTCCCAGGCTAAGGTCCAAGTCTGTCCTCCGGCGTAGCCCGTGTGGTGATAATAAACTCTTTTCACCCACTCGTCGCCTCTCATGGCGATGTCTCGGCTGTTTATGATGACTACGTGATCCCCCGTGTCCGCTGCAAATACAATTTATTATCCATCTTACCGCTCTTAGAGAGACGTCCGTCCCGTTCGATGCAATTTTACTCACCCATGGGATGATATATGGGTTTGTGCTTCCCCATGAGATATTTACTGATCAGAGGAGCACTTTGAAACGGATCCTGCCATTTGGCATCGAAAATGTGCCAAACTTTCGCGAAGGTACCCCATTGCTGAAAAAAAAAAAGGAATTCGTCGAAATGCCGGGGCAAGAAATTTTTTGCAGGTTAGGTCGTTGAATTTATCGAATTTGGTGGAAGAGGCTGGATTTATCGTTGGTATGTCGTTGAAAGCTAACCTGCGTCTTCCGTAGGAGCGACATTTCGAATGGAACGATGTGTCGATCGATATTTGTTGTTGTATATTGCGTTTGAATCGACGATTTACAAAGATTCACCAGGAACGGTCCATTTTCGTATGTATACGCGCATCGGTGAATGACCTAACCTTACTTATGGATGATATCCAGCTGGGAATATAGAATTTCTTCACGGTGGCAGCTCTGTAATATCTCAAATTCGAAATTCTAGCACGGTTTTTGTACATCGTTTTATAATTTTGTAATTTAAAAATCACATTTTAATGAGGTTTCTCATGAAATAAAAATATTTTAGTTACGTCCAATTCGTTTTACTTTATTTCGTATATTCTTCCAATCTCTGAGCATTTTTTCTTCTAGCTCGAGCGACTGATCGTTAATCCGGACTCTGATTTGCAAGAGGAGTCAGAGATCAGTCAGTTCTGTCGGTATAATTAGAATTTTTGTAGTTCAAAAGTGCGATGTGAAATAGGAATCGACTTATTGAATAATATTTTACCTATCAAAATAATCGTCAACTTCAAGACTTCATCCCAGATATTAAAAAAAAAATATATGACGTATTTTCTTGACAAACATTTTCTTTCAAAATTTTAATTCAATTGAATTTTAATTCAATAAAAAACAAAAATTTTCACTGAACGACGTAATTCTTACAAAATAATTGTGTGGATAATTTCACACGATTTGAAGACATGATTGCCACATCACTACAAAATACGAAATAAACATTGACGAAACATGGGATTTTCCACTACCATTCGAAACAAAAGACACCGTAATGATTTTTTTCAATTTTTTTATTTTAATATTTTTTATTCATAAAAATTTGTTTCCTACGTATATTTAAAAAGTGAGTCACGCCATTGTCGTGGATCGTTTCGATATTCTCGTGAGAGTCGGAGTACGCAATACACCGAACGTTGCTCGTTCGATGGAAACCGGAATTCACGGACAAGTTTCAAACAATATAAATACAAAGCCCAACTTCGCACAAAGCCCGAGAAACAGATATACAATAAATGCCTTTCGATAATTCGCTTTTCTCGCGGTTTCATACAATAAAAAAAGTTTGCCGTTAAAAAAAAAATATATGTATGATAAAAATGAGTTTATTTATTCTCGGTGGGCGAAATTTTCACAGTTTTCATTAAAACCGGGAGTAAATTTTTTTAAATAAATGTACGATGCAACGATGCGGTAACGAAAAGTTATGAATTTCGTTGATCAACGTGTCGCGGTCGTCGGTATAATTGATAAACGAGAGAACACGACGATCCGGAACGATTAAAATGCGGGCGGGCCCCGTCGTGTAGCGAGCCTTACAATTGTAATAAATTAATATAAATATGCGTACGCCATGCCGCGTTCGAAGCTTTCATACAATACGAATAACGCGGGGCCGTAACGCAACGTGGGAATCGGAGTACCTAAATATAAACATCTTGTGGACACGAGAGACAATTATACATTATATATACATATATAAAAGAGTTGATACATTCATATATTACGGTGCGTCGAAAGGAGCCAAAGTTTTTTTCTATTTTTCTGGCAGTTAGTACGTTTGAAGTCGATACTGTCAGGAGATATTTGTCGAAATTTTAGCTTAATCGGACAATATTTACAAGTTCCGCTTTCACGAATTCGATTTTGCCTTTGATTAATACGTAAAAAAAAATTTTTTTTTCAGTCGCAATTAATTTTCTGGGTGAAAAAAAATTCCGGAGATGGAAAGTAAGTGCAATACATGGCAATGAGGTCACTTAAAGTGGAAATATTTTATGTTTTACAATAAACAAAGAGTTAACCATTTTTTTTTGTAGAAACAAAAATCGTTGAAAGCTTATGGAAATATATCCAACTTTCATTTTTCTATTGCGAATCAGGAAATATTACGAAAATTAATTACGATTAAATTTTTTTTACGTTGAAATGAAAGACAAAATCGAATTCATGAAAGCGTAACCTTTAAATATTATCCGATTAAGCTCAAATTTGGGAACGCCAAAAGAATAAAAAAACTTTGCCTTTTTTCAAGACACCCCCATATATATGCTGGCTACGGTACAGGATATTATAGTATGTTAATGTGCGCACGACGACATTTAGTTGCTACGAAGACAATCACGACGATACAATTATTATGCACCAAGAGAAACTTCCGTGTCGGCTAATTGATAAAAAATAATTTTTTTTTTCCATCATCAGATTATCGATTTGAATTAAAAAATTTACGAGCTGCCTCTTCGAATTAGAAAAAAAATTGAAAAGATAGTTTTCAAATAATTCATTACAGATGGGTACAAAACATTGATTTTATTTTGACCAATATATCTGCCCTAATTACGGAATAATTATCCTCAAGTCGGATAAATTTAAAAATCGACAAAAAAAAACTAATATCCTCATAAATAAAAAAAATTTCGTTTTCGTCTCTCCAATGCATCTCGTCTAGCCAGAAAATATTTCTATTCCCTATTTCTGTTCGATAAATCAAAAAAATCGATGAAAATAAATACTCGTCTGATTAAAAAACAAAAAAATAATCGCCAATATTGTTCACCCAAAAATTCTCCGCCATCGTCGATAATTCGTAAACGAAAATCTTCGTCAATAAAATTCTTCTACAAGCCAATAAAAAAACCAAAATAATAATTTAAAAAAAAATGATTCCATAACCGATAGTTTCGCCCCGAACAGTTGTTTCTCCGTAGGTTACCCAGACAGACATCGCGTAATCGTTATCAGGTGACATGCAGACGTTTGAAACATCGCGACGTGTTTGACGTTTCGAAAAAACGTTTCGCTAACATCGATTAATAGTTACGAAGGCCATTGCGGGGATTCCCGGGGCAACGTGTGTGTCTAGCACGTTGGCTGGGATTGACAGCGCACTTTCACATCGAAATCGCAATTCCAACCGGCTCGTCGAACGTTCGAACGAATCCCGCGCCGTCTGGAATATGCGAATGAAGGTAAAAAAATAAAAATAAAATCTAAATAATTGAAAACAGGCAGACATTGTCACAGACGCGAGTAACATGGTCGATAAATATAACAGTTACGACGCGAATGTATTTGTGCTGTTACGTGTACGGGGCTCGGTACGAGGCCTAAGTGGCGCATAAGCTGCGGTGTAACAAGTAGTGTAGCAGTAATTATAGCGGTACGGTACGTGGTTAACAGCGACGGGAAGAACGATCTACGAGATCGTCAAAGACGTTACCGACAATCTCGTCGTATGAGTAATATACATATATATACGTATATAAATACGTATTTTTTTTTTTTTTTTCATTTTCTATTTTTCTCGTCATCATTCGTATTTTAATATCACAGTCACGAGAGATACATAGAAGAGGAGAATCATTGATATAGTTAGACGATAGACGAAGGAAGGCTTTTCGGACGTAATAGACGTTATTCTCCCACACAAATGGAAATTTCTTTTTTATTCTTCTTCTTTTCTCTTCTTTTATAAGTTCAAAAAAAAATCATGGAAATGACAAGAAAATTAAAATTTCGATTTACCCGTTGAAGTGATAATAATGATAATAATAATAATAACAACAATTTATTGTTATTATATAATATTCATCAGTTATAATAATTATTATTAATCTAATTTACAAATTCATCAAAAATCGTTTTGAAATTACAAGTTTGTCCGACGAATCGGTACGTGTTAAAAATTCCTTGTTCGAAAAAACCTAACCATTCCACGGGAACTTTCTTCGAAGAAAAAAAAAAAAAAGAAGAATTTTCTTATAATAAAAAAAAAACATTCCAAGTGTGTCAAACGGAAGATGCGATCTCTGAGACGCCGACGAGTGATCGAGATAAGATCGTGAATAAATCTTTGGTGCGTGGGGGAGGCAGGAGGGGGGAGAAGGTAGAAGGGCTCGTACAACATTATTTCGAAAGACGCGATAACAATAATTAGAAAAATAATCGAAAATTTACAATTAAGACGAAAACATTAAAAAAATCATAAAAAAAAAAAAAAAACGTATCTAAGAACACGCGCACTCCAATACTTTCATGTTTTTCCAGCTGCGTACTTTGAGTTTTCCCGGATTATTTTCGTCGAAATACAAAATTTCGAGCTCGTCGAGTTTGCTCGGAGCGCAACAAGGACGCGGAGCTTTTCTCTTGTCCTCTTTCCAAATCAAACTCTGTAGCAACGCGTGATGATGAGCCGGATTGTAACGTGGCGGGCAACGTCCTTTGCAATAACCAGCGTCGAAATTCTTTGGTTGTACGATAAATTCGAAACCTTTGAGATCTTTGAACGTAACCGTCATTTCGTGACGGCAACATTTTTTATTTTCCCCCCGACATTCCGTTCTGCGTCCTTTGTGAAGCGACATAAGATTTTCGGGCGATGCTCTTCGCTTCGTTCGAGATTTTCTTCCATCGTCGTCGATTACGTTCGTCGCATACGTCGTTGTGAATATATTCAACGCTGGTAATTTTATAACAGGTTTTATCGTTATAATTTCATTATCGTAAGATTTTAAAAATTCCAATTGTAAACCAAAATTTTCAATTTCGTACTCGTGCCACAAACTCGCGAGTTTCGTCGCGTCGATTTCGATCCAACGGGGATTATTTCGATCGATTTTGACGGTTTGTCGGGACACGAATTGACGGGAATCGACGGTCAAACGATAGATCGAAATATCGTAAGTCTCGCGATCGTAAGAATTTTCGATGGGATCGACGAGAATTCGAAGATTCGCGTGATCGACGATGCTATCGTCTTCCGGAATATTTACGGGAAAATATACGTAATTCGGGATATTGTTTTCGGATGGGTCTTGGGAATCGTTGAGATCCGTTGGATTCCAGACGTTACGACGGGTTCGATTGATCAACGTTCCTGGCAAAGGTTCTGAAAACAGACGAAAACATCTTAAATAAATAAATAAATCATTAATTAAATCATTTTGCATGAAATAAAAAGGCTGATTAGTCTTCATTGGCGTCATGTTTCAATAAAAACAGAATAAATCTGCAATAATAATAAATAAATAACGAATAATAACCGATAATATGTACAAATAAATATATATATCCATGAAGAAGTTAAATACAATTTAAATCAATTTTCAAAAGTCTTCTATTAAATTTTATTCGACTTTCACAAGATAGTTATCGAACAAAGCGAATAATCGTATATCTCAACAAGTTCGTACATTTGTGATCGAACGAGGTAAAAAAGTGAAAAACAAAAAATCAAAAATAAACATCTACACAGTCATCGGCCGCTGGACAAACAAACCAAAAAAAAAAAACCCCCAACATACGTTTGAAACGCGTAAATACATAAATAGCCGGTGACAAAAAATAATTGTGGGTAAGAAATAGAGAAGAAACAAACGAGAATAAACGCGTGGGCGAGCAAGTCATCCAAGGCAAACTCGCGATCGTGCCGATAATATAATGCTCGACGTTTGCTTCGTCGTTTTATCTATCACCTAAAGCCTCCCCCCCCTGCAAATACATATACACAATATTACGAGTATCTAAAAGCTTTCGAATGGCCACATCAGCCTCCCTCCTTCAGCCCCTACGCCGAAGCAGCATCCCACCCTCCCCCGCCACGATCGAGAGAAATCCTCGTTCCCCGAAGAATCCGTGGAATTTGTTTTTTTTTTTTTTTCTCGCGAATTGCGTTCGACGCCGAGCGCGGGCGGTTCTCTCGATGACTCGTAACTCTGGAATGAACACGAGGGAGTATATAATACGTACGTATACGCCGCGCGAAGGGGGGTACCCTCAACCGCGCGCTGATTATCCGGCAGAATCGGTCTTTGATATCTCAAATAACCGTCCCGAATCACCGTTCGGGTCTCGAGCCGAATATAGCTTTTATCACTTGGCATTCTAATCGAAAATAGATAGCGTGGGATGACGAAGGAACGGGTTAAGGGAAGGGGCACGAGGGGCGAGGGGGAGTAGAGAGAAACATTGAATTCACACGGCGCTTTCCACGCGGATTGAATTCGACGATGATTTGGAAAAATATATTTTTTTTAGAAGCTTCGAGCTCGCATTGGTTTTTCCATGAACGATTGGAGGATTAATGCGGCCCTGTTGAGGAACCATTCTGGGGTAAAATTTGTGGAAATGAAATTTCTGGTAAGGATGGGGACTTCGAAAAAGCGAGAGGGATGTTTTACGGACTTAGCGTTGGATTTTGATGAGTGAGAAATATTTTTGTCAAAAAATAAAGATAAAAAGATTGAATCATTATTTTTTGTGCAGAGATCAAATGATTTCGATGAAACAAAAAAAAATCAGACCGATTATTCGATCAAATTTATTAAAAAAAATAAATATAAAATGAATATCTCATCCGTTAAAAATAAATAAATAAATAAACAAAGATAAATAGAAAAAAAAGGGAAATTAATTGTCATATATCAAAAGAATCAAATAGAATAACAATAAGTGAATAAAAAATAAAATGAATCAAATTCCTCAAATATTTATAAAAAATAAAACAACTTCAAAAATAAGCAAACAAAAAAATAATAATCAATAATCAGTAAATTTTTCGTAGCAGTGACACTAAAAACATTGCCTCAACCGCTCTGTCCGGCGCTTCGACGCTTCCTCCATCGATACACATATTTTTTCCATGCTTCTTTTTCGTTCTCTCATTTTATCTTCGTCATCGCATCGTTTTAAACGTCGTGGCACGATCGAGAAATTACTATAACTACTATTCACCGTTTATTTCCGTACCTCGTAAATTTTCTCACGTACGTTCAATAAGACACAATGTTATTATAAATACAACGTGCGAAGTGTCCTCGTGTGTCTCTTTCGCGGCGGGGGCTGCATAAATGGTTGTTAACAGGCCGTTAAACGTTGTCGCGAAACACGCGCCCGACACGGGAGGGCTTCCGTCTCTTTGGTTCTTCATATACAACCCGGACCCGAAGAGACGTCGTCGCGATGGCCCGTGTTTAAGTCGTCGCGACAACCGGACGACAGGAGACGACTATCGAATACCATCTTCTTGCACGAGAAATCGTCTAACCACGTTCGACACGAGTCGCATTCTCGTTCTTCTTCACCTTTCTTTCGTTTTTTCTTTCTTTTTCTTTCTTACATTTTTTTCTCATCTCTTCCTTGTGTTTTTTTTTTGGTTAACTCCGCGCGAGAAGCACGAGTTGTAACGAGAAAAGGTGCATCTTGTGCACGTGTCGTTATTTATAAGCAAAACGTCGCGGGCGTTGAATCCATCGTTGCATTCGAAAAGAGATACTTTGAGAATAGTCGTGCTTGAATTTCAACGGTTGTCGGAATTAGGATTTGTCGGCGTAAAAAACAAAAAATTGAAGATATTAGGCTGCGATTTATAATGATTCGAGTCCAAATGTGAAGCGAGTACCCGCGTTAATGGGGAGAGCGCTGCTGTCGCCGTTTATTCAAACGCAAAATTTTCTGAAAATTTAACCCACGCAACGTAAAACGAGAATCACGTCCCAGGAATACGGTGTTATCTCCGTTTTATGCTGACCATGCACGAGAACGGACGTACATGTATTGCTCTAATGACGGTGGTGAAACTCGTTCGAATTTATCTGTACAGAGATATACCGAAATAAGATAAGTACGATAATCATTAGATCGAGAGTTTGTAAAATAAATATAATGAAGATTTCGATTTTCGATGAAATATACTGCATCAAATTTTTTAAAAAGTATCACAAGCATTAAAGATTTCTAGTAAAGTCAATCGTAACAACGTAAAAGGATTACAATAAAATTGATGCGTAGATAATAAAAATATTCCAAGTTACGCAAAACAAATCGAACTATCAGCTGGTGATTAATAATAGCGAGTGGAGCAGAGAACTAAACGTTCATCGTGTCAAAATTAATTGTATCCGCCAGTCAACATTTTTTGTAATTGTTTCTTCCATTTTTTTATCTCATTGCAGCAATGACGCAATTAGAATTTATTCGTTGTAAGTTTAAAAGTCACGAGATCGACACTTCCTACACGAATGATATTGCAACATAGTGCAACATGGCTGCCATATTAATTTGTACCAATAATGTCTAGAAATATTTATATAAATGCCCACTCCAATTCCAATTTCTCCAATTTTTTCATAAGATCAACAACAAAAAAATCACAAAAGAATATAGAACCCTTTTTGCCGAAAATATAAATCAAGAAAATATATAAAATCGTTAAGAACGTCTGATTTCGTGAATAATTGAGCTGCAAGTGTTTCTCCATTAGCTACAAAGTTTTCCGCTTCCTCCACGACGAACAAACCAGCTATGAGCGATTCGATATAATTGCGATCACGATTACGATTAGGATGCATTTCAATGACCCGCGTTGCGACCTTTGCATACAATGTAACCGATCCTCGTCGTTCAATTTATCATCGAACTATCGCAATCAAAAGCGATACGTCGAACGGACACAATACTCATAATGTCGTCAAACGTTATTTGAATTTTCAAAAAATAAAAAATAAAATGAATAAAACGAAATTACGATAAAACGAAATAAAAATACAAAATGGTTACGATCGTCTGATTTAATTGTTGATCAAGCTATCAGTGTTTCTCTATTGGAGACGAAGTTTTCCGTTTCCTCAACGACGGATGAACCAGACATGAGCGATTCTACATAATTGCGATAACGATTACGATGCATTTCAATGGCCCGCGTTGCGACCTTTGCATACATTGTAACCGATCCTTGTCGTTCAATTTATCATTGACCTATCGCGATCAAAAGCGTAACATCAAACGTACGTTACAGTAATACCAACAAACGTTATTGGAACTACGAAGAAAATTGTAAATCCGATAAAATGAAATAAAAATGTTAAATGGTTACGAAAGTCTGATTTCACGACTCATCAAATGATAACTGTATCTCCATTGGATACAAAGTTGCATTGCCGTTAGATGTACAAATAAAAATTGAAAAAATAAAAATAAAAATTTTACGTCAGTCGTCGCTGATATATACGTTGCCCATTTCCGACTGGGTTATCTCGTCGTGTTATCTGGTGAACCTCTTGACACGAAAAATGGCAAATCCATCGATGCATTTTCGTGATCTCATTGCGACACCACGCATCTCACATTGTATGCAACGACGTATCCTCGCCACGTGTAAACCGAAGACGACTAAATAAATAATTGTCCGTTAACGACGCGTGACTGTTTCACCAATTTTCAACCTTCGTTCTCTCAATCTTGAGCGGAATTTTCAATTTCGCCTTTGCATTGAAATTCTTTCGCCTAACCTTCGACGAGAATTTAAAAAAAATTTCGTTGCAAAGAGGATGTTCAAGAAAATTTTTCAATTTTATTTCGTTGAAAAATTTAATTTATCGTTTTCATTCTCTTTTTTCTAGAACTATTACTTGATATAGATTATATTACAAATTTGTTTCTATCAATTAATTTGAGATAAAGAGTAATAATAATCATAATTGTTCAAGAGATAATAATAAAAGTTTAGTATTATTTATTATTTATTAGTAAAAATTTTAAAAAAGTGAAAAAGAGAGATCAAGTCCACGATTAATTGGAAGGTTGGACTTCTGGCGCATCGAATGAGCGAATTGTCGAGAAGCCAGCGGCGAAGTACGCCGAGCTTTCGCACTCATTGACGACTTTCTTCTCCGTTGGTTTGGGCTCCCCCGCGCGTTCTCCTCTCTTCGGACGGACTTCGGGAAAGTAAACAGGATGCGAGACATTACGCTCGAACCGTCGTCCTGTTTTACATCGCGACGCGAGCGAGACATCTCCGTACTTAAGTTGTACGCAATTATACGTGGTAATGCGTTACGTGCGATACGGGGGGGAGGGAGCACCACGCAGCAGCCGACAAGCTCCGAGACAGAGAGGGAGAGAGAGTGAGAATGAGAAATCGCTCAGACGTTTTGCAATTTGCGCGAGCCGTCCCGCAGAGTGACGACGCATTTACCGAATTATATTTCCGATCTCCAAACTTCGGTGCACCATGTATGTACGCTGTTACGACAGAGGAGGGAGAGAAGGGAGCGGGGGAGGGGGAGAAACACGGACTTACAGCTATTACATATATCGCCGGGATGGATATGCGTGGCGCGAATCGCTCGGGTAATTATAGCGATGCAATGTCCGTCGAATCGTACGAACTTCCGGTTACTTGAAATTCGCAATTTTGTGACGGAGATTTTTTATTTAACCCACTAAACTTCGTTGAGGCATTACGCCAGTCTTTTCAACATTTTCATGTATCATCTATTTTCTTTGCCATTTTTTTTTCTCAAACCAGTTATCGAAATGTGTTTGTTATAATATGATTTTTACTAGCGTTGACATTTTTTATTTCGATTATTTTTGTTATTCGGAAAAATGGATAAATTACAGCGGAAAAAAATCAGCATTCTTCGATCAATTTGCATCCACTTTTCTACAAAAATATTACATTCTAAAATCCAGAGAAAATTCATCTCGAAAATAAAAGTAAAAATATCAAACATATTTATTTTCCATTTATTTCTTCTTCATTCTAGAATGCTTATTATGCCAATAAAGAAAAAAATCTAAGGACTGTGATTCTATAATTTTGCAACGAGACGAGAGCCCGAGGCAGAATATCGTGCAAAGAATTGCACAATAAATTCATCGATTAGACGGAAAGGAAATAACATTGTAGCCGTTTACGATTGAATGACCGACTGCCCGATGATTAATGATTCACTCTCCATCTTCACGGCGTGAGGTGTGTGGAAATCGAACTAAACGCTTGTCGCGCGGAATTTATTCTTATTGATAAACCACTCGTTCGACGACTGGTTCGTAACGATTTAATTCACAATCAATCAATTTACCGATCGCGCAATCCGTCCGAGCTGCAATATTGTTTTTAAAAACATCGTCTCGGGTTCGTTTCTTCGAGTGTTTTTCGTTTGTTTCTCAACATTTTCATACTTTTTCCATTTACGCAATGTTGTTTTAATGAATTGTTTTCAATATAAAAGTTTTTCTAACGTAAAAAAAAATTAAAAGTGTTAAAACAAATAAAATAAATGAAATAAATAAAATAAATGGTACACTCTAAGAATATGTATTATTTTCCAAAATTCTAGAATATATTACCTGCCGGATGGAAAGTGTGAAGTCTTCTAAGTCTGCCGTCTCGGCCGGCTCGCGAATGCAGCCTCGTCAGGTACTCCTCGTGAGCTCTGCGATACTCGGTCTGACTCACGTTTGCCTGCAACAACCGACAAAAACGGAAGCACGCGTTAGTACAACAATTACTCGGAACAAGCCCTCGGATTAACGTACGAAATTTCTCGTCGACCGTCCACGATTTCGTTAAGAATAAACGTCGCACTGGTGGACCAAAAAAATAAGAGAAAAAAAGAATAACGACCGGCAAAAATGTGAAAAACTTCTTAACAAGATGCAAGACCAAACTTGCAAATTACGTTGTCAGAATTGAAGAAAACTGAAAGTTAAAATTTCTCAAACCGCTTCTTTAGAATTTAAAATGTACAAATCTTCCACTATTCTCTTTAACCCTGGCTTCCTTATAGAAAAAAAATTCGTACAAGATTTCAAATGCAAAGGGAGCAGAGATAAATATTTTTAAAATCTTCATACAGCTTCCTCCGTGAGAATGAAAAAATTCCCAAAGATCGTCGGTCGAGTTGGTCGAGATTGGAGGCTGCGTGGGTCGCGTGGGTCCATCGTCGGAGATGTTTCGGACGCCGGGGAGGAAGAAGACAAAGACTCGAGAGAAGAAGAAGACGAAGAAAGGAAAGCAAAAGCTTCCAAATACTCTGTGCACGTGTATTTAAACGGTACGGTCGAGTTGTTGACGTGCAAACGTTTGCCGAGCTGACGATAGAGGACCTCGCCGCTCGTTTCGCTGCTGTTCGGTCTAATCAGCTTTACCAAAAAAAAAACATTAAAAAAAATGTGCAAAATTGAAAAAAATTCGAGTGTATTTGCACAGGCCACCGAAACTCAAATCCACATACGTGACACACATACATGTGCAGTGAAACGCACACGCTTATATGAACGTGAGAGGCCATTGAGGTTGTCAGTGATTCGGCGCGAAACTCTAAAATTTATTGAGCTATTGAACTTTGGCCCTCTTTAATTGATTCCCTTGGATCCGGGCGATTGCGGTAATTGCCCGGTTGGCGTTACGATCATCGTCAACCGGGACGAAATCTCCGGGCGCTATCTCGACGCGCGACACGGTCTCGTTGACCCCTTAAGACCTTTTTGCGCGAGCCCGTGGGTTCTCTTTCATCATCAACGGCGACTTAATTCCTAACCCCCATGGTTGACAAAAGTAATAAGAGTAAAAGAAACATTTTATATATAATTAATAATTTTTAAAAATGTTCAAAATTTTAATATAATGGATAGTACATTTTTCTTGTAGGTCAAGCTCTTCTCAATATTATGCTCATCCAATAATTTTGCACGAAATATATACACGTATATCAAATATTGGACATTCTACACCTATACATATGGATAGTCATTCGAAAATAAATTTCGTTCATTAATAGGGTAGTGCCCGGGATACCGGTCAGAATTCCATGGGCGTACACTACCTATTACCCGTTATATATTCCATTCCCAGCCGGTCATTAATTATATCGACTATTCGCGAGCGCAGATTTATGTACAATAATAATAATAATTAAAAAAAAAATAATAATAATAATAATAATAATAATAATAATAATAATAATAATAATAATAATAATAATAATAATAATAATAATAATAATAATAATAATAATAATAATAATAATAATAATAATAATAATAATAATAATAATAATAATAATAATAATAATAATAATAATAATAATAATAATAATAATAATAATAATAATAATAATAATAATAAATTAACGGCGATCGTTGTATTTACGAGAGATTGGCTCTTTTGAGCCCGGAGGTCCAAAACGATTGCGACTTACGACGCGATTACCTCTGACATTATAGCGTACAAGGGTCCAGAGAGAGGCAAAGGGTGGAGGAGGGGGAGGAAGGAGGCTATGGGTCAAGCCACCAGGTGCGTCGGACCGCGATTATAATACTACTACTACTACTACCGGCGATGGATTCGTCCGGAGAGTTTGGAAAAAATAAATGTAAAGAAAAAAAGAAAAGAGAATAAAAAAATAACGGAAATAAGATGTATGGGAAAGGAGGACGAAGAGAGTAATGATAAAGAAAGGAAGAAATAACGAAAGTAGGCGGACGTGACTGCTGAATAATAAAGGTAAACCCGCTCCACGACGATGACCACGCGAGAGAGCCAGAGAAAGAGAGGGAGAGATATATGTAGTCGCGTATGAGTCATCTCCGTGGCGTGGAAGACGTTTTGCAAAAAAAAAAATAAAAAATATAGTAACAATAAATAAAAAATAAAAATGCGGGAGATGAGAAACGCGAGGAAGAATGACCAAGAGCCATTTACCGGATCGTCGCAACGCCTCCTACCTCTTTCCAGGTCGTTTGTTTAAACTCACTTAACTCTCGGGTTGGGACGGTTTCGACGGAATCGTCTTCGTCGCGTGCGCATATCTTCATCTCTTTCATGCAATATCTTTCGCCGAAATGCACTTTAGGGCAACGATTTTGCGAATTTTTGTTCTGTTTTTTCTTTTACCTCGACAGGTCTTGACCAGAGTTGTTTTTTTGTAGTGATTGCCAAGATTTAGGAAAAAATGTTTTTGAATGTTATACAAGTGTTATTTTCATTAATTGGGAACACTTTTAATCGATTCAATTTACAAGAAACTGTATAAACATTTTTTTTAAATATTTTTCGATATACATCAATTTTATTTAATATGGCAAAGTTATCTTTTGTAAGGATTTTAATGTTATTCGAGACTTTTATTAATGTAAAAAATGAGCAAACTTTTTTTTTCCCACGATTTTTAAGATTCATCAATTTTTTTTCCACTTGGTGGAGTCTTTCTCGACCATTGGCAAGATTTTGAAAATATGTTTTTGATGGAATATTATTTCAGTGTCAGGATGGGTATTTCCAATAATTTGTCACGATTGGAGATACACGGACAAGCCGTATGCTGGTTTTTTTTTATTTTCTCTATACTAAACCCTTGATGACGGAATATTCCGAAGGTACATTCGGTGTGCTGTTGAACGATCTCGGATAAACAAGCGTGAAACACTCTCGATACGCGATATCGTCATTAAACGGAATTTGAATATCAAAGGTTACCTGAGTATGGAAATTCAGTGGGAATCGACGATTTTTCTTTCAACCGTGGTATGCGTTTTTTAATCTTGGGTTGCGAGAGAATGATCGAACGGCTCTCGCCTCGAAATAAGACGGAAGCTGCGATAATGCGTTTTACAACGTTTTCATCACGATAAAAAGAAGCTGAATAAAATTTTCAAAAATATATAAAGCTTTGTACATCGTCGATTTTGATGAACAGAAATATAATTTTATGAAAAAATTTACGAATCTCGAATAAATAAAATCTCTGCTTCTATTCGCTTACTTCATATAAATAAATAAATAAATAATCCATTGAATCGTTGCAGCTGAGAAGACAGATGAAAAAAATGTTGAACGTTTCTCTATGTAGGTTCGATAATGATAATTCGATACAATTGTTTTTACAGAATATTTTCAAAAGATTAAAAAAAAACGGATTCGATCGTTGGAAATAAAAATTTGATGATTTGACTTTGAAAAGTGAGAGACGCTGTCTGACTTCAAGGCCATCCGTGAGCGTAGAAAATCACGGTTACATTATATTTGATGGATAAAATTATCGGGTTTACCTCGAGGTAAGCCGCTTCTTCAATCGTGGCACCTCGATTCTCCGTATCTCGTCTCTTCCTCTCCATTGCTCATATACGTATATATTAAGGTGGTTTTTGTTTGGACCATTATCGAATTTTCAGTGCGACCAGCACCCAATCGATTACAAAAAAAACATTAAAAAATTTGTAATTAATTTGACCTTTCCAGTTCGATTCTTACTATGCGCTGATTCAAGTTGACGTTACCTGTTTAAAATACATGCAATAATATTGATCGTGATTGTTCGGGAAGGTTGAATAGAGAATTTCATGTCAATTTGGGAAAAGTTGGAGCCCCGAGAACTTCAGATATTCTAATTATTCCAAAATGACCTATATATGTCTATCAGGGTTTATCATAAAAATAGGGATCATACCCGTTAATTTCGTATGCTATTGAATTTTCCCAGCGGTAATCACACGCCCCGCCGATATAATTACCGAAAAACAAAAATCGCATGTATTTCAAACAAAAAAAGGATTCAAATTTTTTTTTGATCGAGTGAGACCTAGTCGCAATTAAAATTCGAAAATAACTCAAACGAGAACCGCCTCAATACATATATATATAAAATATACATATACTGTATCTCGCGGAGATCCCACGAGCGCGCGCGCGCCAGCGAAGACCGCGTTCGAGCTCACTCAGGAATTTCCCAACGACATTCCTCGCGTGCCTCGCGAGAGTAACACAGCGAACGTGTATATAGTATAATCCTGTGCACTGTACCCGCCGATCTACTCTTCGCATTGACCCTACCCCCACCCCGAACGTTTTTTGCTCGAACGCTACTCGATGCGTCGTTTCGCGAACGCCGTCACCGGCTCCTCCGCGCTCTCCCGCCCTCTCTCTCTCTCGTTCCCATGCGCTTTTCGGCTTCTCGCCTTGACTCACCGTTTCTCGTTCGGCATCTCCATTCTCTCGCTTAGGTGTAATCACCCGTGCACCGCGAGACAAACCTCGTTGTTGCATTTTTTTGCGTCAACCTCATTCTTCTCCCTATCCCCACCTCCGCCCCGCGGCGGCGTTCGATCTTTTTTATCTCCCGGTTTCTCGCGGCAAACGCGGAATTCGATTCATCGATCGCACGTCGAGAACGGATCGTTATAGCGGATTCTCGTAATTCCGTTGGAGATATTTATCGCAACTGCACAATCTCTTCATCGAATCCTCGAAAATATTTGGTTGGGATGAAGACGTTACAATTATCGATCCGGAGTTTATGATGTTATTTATTGATTGATACATTATAGTCGCGGATTTATTTTATTTTATTATGTTTGTGGAAAGCGCAAATGGTGATTGATCGAACCCAATATTTTTATGCTTGAATCAATGTGATTAGGATAGCTGGTCAATAATGTATCTGGAATGAAACGGCCGATTGCATCAATCGGTGAGTCGCAGGGATAACCAGTCACGAATTTTCGTAATAAATCATCGAATGTTTCCGTGATATCGTAGCTCGTTATTTATTGGATTGGGCGTAATTAAATGACCCACCGATGTTCCACCACGATCACATAACCCATATTAAAATATTTAATCTCATACATTTATAATTATTAAACGAATATAAAAATTTAAGAAAAAAAAAACAAATTTTATCCACAGAAATTCGATAATTGATACGAAACCGCACGAATACGTCCGAATCACTAATTTCCAATAAAAATACGATTTCGAATTCGCCGAATGATATGTAATATAAAAGAAAAAAAAAGATGTGTCCATATAAATTAATGTATCATAAACTTCGCTTCGCATTTATTCTTGCCATCAGGGACATTCATTGAATGGTCCTTTATTGAACAAAAATACGAAATACTCGTCCAAGCAACTAACCATGATTAATGAATAAATAATTCCCAATTATAAGTATAATCAATGAGACAATAAATTTATCATACCCAATTATTAGCATTTCAATTCAAATTGACAATTAATAATTATGACGAATTCTCGCATTTCTGCAATAATTATAAATAATTGAGAATAATCATTGTTCCACAATGTCAAACAATCTTCAATAGGATCTGTAATCCATCTCAATTCAATAACGAACACCCTTCGGATACAATTTCATTAAATACATCCCCATCCATCGCGATAATTGAAGATTAAAGAACCTACTCTACCTCAATTCGTATTTCCCTATACGTCAAGCGAAAAAACGATGCCCTATATATGAAAAAAAAAATCGATAGACTCCTATAACCCAAAGCCGTATATATAAATGCGCCCACGAGACGCGCGCGCTCCGCGCGGACACCTGTTGCCCAGAGTGGTTTGCCAAACGCTCGAATCCATAATCCATGCAAATATCCGTGAGGCAGGACCGGCGAAACGTGTTCAGTCCAAGCAGGTACTGCAGTGGGTCGTGGATCGAAGTTCGGAACATTTAAAAACAGAATTCAAACGCTAAAAAAATCAATGTATCGAATCGGCATGATTCCGACTGTCAATGTCTCGAAATATCAAAACCCCGAAAACGTATATACCGTTATAGTGACGTAGCTCGTCCAATCGCGCTAAGATGGCAGCAATGCGGAAGCAGATAGATAGATTTGGACAATAGTTTTACTTCGTCTCGACGTGAGGGCGGTTTGTTCTATTCTGACGGCCTGTGAAAGTTTTGACCCGCCAATGGTTTTTTTTTCGGGATCTTGATCTTTCGGCACATTGACAGTCGGAGCCATGCCGATTCGAAACATTTGTTTCCGTAGAATTTCAATTCGATTCATCGACCTGTCGGAACATTATGTATTCAGTACGGCGATCCGCACCCGGTAGTGTACTGTCCACCGTATCCATCACTTCCGCCGGCCCTGCCGTGGGGTCAAAGCTACCGCAGCGATCGAAGGTAACATAAACCAAATAACCTAAATAATCCAACGCAACAGACTCGTTCTCCGCATAAATGGGAATCCACGGGACTCGGAGGGAATAAAACCGGCTCTTTGAAACGAAATCCATCCATCGCTAGTCCTCCCCCCCCCCCCCCTCCTCACACGCTGGCTCGCGCGCGAATCCCGGATATCCCATGAAAACGAGATCGGCGTAATAAACCGGATAAACAAACTTAACTTACATTGTGTAAAAGTATGCGCGCGCACTTGTGAGAGTACCTACAAGTATCGGTAATACAAGGAGGGTATCACCCGGACGGAGGAAGTACAGTATGCGATAATATATCGCTAATCCATACACGCACGTTATACATGTATATGTGTCGGGTTCGTGTTTGTATACGTATATAAAAACACGATCTCATATTATATTGACATATATAGCGTGTGTGTATGGAATAGCGATGTATATATATGAGGGTTTTGTCGCAAAAAAAAATCCGATTTTCGCGGCAAGCAGCTATATATCAAAGTAACTTGCTGTCGTAAAATCCGGCAATTCGTGAAATTTGAAATTTCGCGGCAAGTATCGGAGTCGGAATTTTGTTTTTGGGAAACACCCTCATATAAAACTATGGGCAAAGAGAAGAAGGATATGTCTATACACATGTACAAATAAAGTATATATGGGGTATTCCTGGGAATTTCGGCAACTTCGGACAGTTGGGTCAAAATTTTTGCTCCCCAATTTTTTTCTTTAATATGTGTTGAAAATAAAGAGACACGTATTTCGGCGTTTTTTATTTTGAGCCCCCACTTTTGAAATACAGTCAAATGAAGTTTTTGAAGTATTGACCACATTCGGTCATTCAAATCGATATATCTCAGCAACGGTTAGTGATAACTCAAAAAACCACAGGTGTTTTTTTTTCGTTTTTGAACGCTTTATACATTGAAAACATTGACGATTATGTTGCACAAATTCAACAATTATTTATAAACAATTCAAAATTAAAAATGAAATAAAACAAAAAACGCACTTTTAATTTTTGAAATGTATTTTTTTTTAAATTCCTTGAACAAAAACGAAAATTTAGCCACCTTGAACTTTTTGGGCCGACGCTTCGTTCGGGAGTTATAGATTTTTTTGTCACAAAAAACCCCTAAATGTTTACCCGGTTGTTAGGAATAAAAGCGATAACTTTCGAACGAAACGTCGGCCCAAGTCCGGCCGGGTCTCAAAATTTTTCTTTTCATCCAAGGAATTTGAAAAAAAATCAATTTCAATAATTAAGGGTACTTTTTTCTTCATGCAATTTTTTACGAATAAAATACGTATATTTACCGGTTTTTTATGACAAAAAAAGCTATAACTTTCGAACGAAACGTCGGCCCAAGTCCGGCCGGGTCTCAAAATTTTTCTTTTCATCCAAGGAATTTGAAAAAAAATCAATTTCAATAATTAAGGCTACTTTTTTTTTCATGCAAATTTTTACTAATAAAATACGTAAATTTACGGGTTTTTTGTGACAAAAAAATCTATAACTTCCGAACGAAGCGTCGGCCCAAAAAGTTCAAGGTGGCTAAATTTTTGTTTTTGTTCAAGGAATTAAAAAAAAAATACATTTCAAAAATTAAAAGTGCGTTTTTTGTTTTATTTCATTTTTAATTTTAAATTGTTTATAAATAATTGTTAAACTTGTGCATCATAATCGTTAATGTTTTCAATGTATAACGCGTTCAAAAACGAAAAAAAAACACCTTTGGTTTTTTGAGTTATCACTAACCGTTGCTGAGATATATCGATTTGAATGACCGAATGTGGTCAATACTTCAAAAACTTCATTTAACTGTATTTCAAAAGTGAGGGCTCAAAATAAAAAACGCCGAAATACGTGTCTCTTTATTTTGAACACATATTAATGAAAAAAATTGGGGGGCAAAAATTTCGACCCAACTGTCCGAAGTTGCCGAAATTCCCAGGAATACCCCATATATATATTATAATATGTACATATATAATGTGCGTGTACGGAAGAGCGATATATATCTACATATCTACAATACTATGGGCCGTAATGAAGCATCGCGAAGAGAGTTGGGCAAAGAGAAGACGAAGAAGAAGAAGATGAAGATGAAGAAGAAGGAAGGAGAACAAGAGATGAGCGTGTGCGCTCTGTGCGAATACCTTTGAAGGATCGGGTATCCTCTCGAGACCGAGACCCTCCACGATGCTTCTCCTTATAGTGTCGAGTTCGGCCTCGCCGAGTCGGCTTCTGCTCTCAACCCCGGATTCTCGTGGATGTTGTGGAACCGGCAACGGCGGCGGCGCCGGTAGCTGCATCGTGTCCCCGTCATTGTCGTCATCGTCGTCGTGATAATAGTCGCTCGTCGGGTCCTCGACACCGAGCCGTCGACGTTTCATTGTTGCCTCGACGACCGTCTCGAATATTTCTTTCTCGTTTCTTACTTCCACGGCTTTCGCGGGTTCTCTTTGCTTCGCCATTATTCTCGTAATTATTGTTTCACTGTTGCTGCTGCTGAAGGCAGCAACAGCACCACCACCACCAGCAGCAGCAGCAGCGGCAGCAGCGGCCGAAGCAGTCGCGCCGTTGCTCGTCGCGGGTACAGCGCAACTCGGCCTCAAAACCCCGACGACGATTAAACTAACGAGGACAAACCTACTGGAGACTCGCAAATTCGTTCTCAACGTCGACGTCGACGAGACGTTGAACGCGAACCCTCGAACAAGATCGAAAAACGAAATAACGAAGAAAACGAATCCCCGTAACAGTCTTGAGATTCCGCGATCTTCGCGAATCTCTCGCAAACCCGGAAACGTCGAGGAAATGCGAAAATTTCGTTTTTTTTCGTAATTGGAGCAGTTGTTCGCTCTTCGGTGTCTCGTGGCGCAATGGTCCACCGGGCTACCCCCACCGCCGCGTCTCGCGGGGATCAACGATGACGCGCGCGCGCGCACTAAGAAGCAATTACGGCACCGGCAAATCGCGGATCTCGTAGGTTCAACGCCGCCGGGTTTTGACTCGCGAACAAACTTGCAGACCACCCGCGATCCCGATTCCCTATCGATTACACGAGTTTCCGGTATTATTATTGAATGCTCGCCCATAGCCAAAGCCCTGACATGCGGGTGATTTTTTTCCCCGGGTTTTTTTTTGTCGGTTGTTTTTTGTTTTCTTCTCTTTTCAAACGACGATTGTCGCTGTTTGTTGAATTATCGACGGTGGTGTATTACGAAACCTTAGAATTTTTCGATGGTTCGTCACGTTGCCGTCGCAATCGTCGTTCGTAAAACAAATTTTTACATTTGATTGACGAATAACGTATTCGCAATAATCGCCTCGTTGGAGCATCGCTTTCACCGCGGGAATCCCGCGTTTCGTGATCTCTTCTGACGTCCATAAAATTGAATACCCGAGATTGGAAGATTTTTCCGTATCCGGTCCGTCTCTTTACGAGTATTTTCGTTTAAAAAAATGTTCTTCTATCCTTTAAACTCAATGAGCCGAGTTTTGTTTATTTATTTATTTATTCTTTTGCGACCAACATCGTTAGATTATGTCGGTAGGGGCCGCGACAAAAATCTCCTCGTTGCTATCAATGCAACGTTTTCTTTCTTTTTATCTCGCGTGTTCAATGGAAACTCGATCGAGCCGGCTACGCGGCCAGACGTATAAAACAAGACGTCGTGGAATCTGGAGACGTTACCAATGCTCGTTGCATCGAAGAGAGTCGATGATACCGCGACGACTGTCTTTAACCGCAACCTCGTATCCGTGTTATCGTTGCTCACCGAACCAAGCGTAACTGCACTCTCTTGTTATTACTATTATTATTTTTTAAATCCACGATCAACCGGAAATTGATCGCGCTAGGTTCAACGTATCGGGGATGACCACACGCGGCTCCACTTTCTCTCTCTCTCTCTCTCTCTCTTTCTATTCGAACCACAATTTCTCTCACTACACTTTGCACACTTTTTTTTTGTTCAATTTTGTTTTGTTTACTTTCGTTTTTTTAAATGTGTTTGTTGTAGTTTAATTGAAATAAATTCCAGTTTTTGGAGCGGATGTTGGAATCGAAATTGCGTCCCTGCCAAGAGCGATCGAAAGCACCGGCTGGTCGATCATCTCTTTTTCATCCCCCTTCGGGGAATCCCGGAACCGACGACCCGTTCCCCGCCAAACAAAACACTATCCAAATCGTCAATTATTTTACTTATTTATTTATTTATTTATTTATTTATTTAGTTTTCTTCTTGTATTATTTTTTTATACAAATTCCTATGAACAACACGATATTACAAAGCCACTGATTCAATTCCGTCGAACTCTCAGAGTTCATCGAATTAATAATTTTCATATACCCGCACGTCACAAAAATATTCGATTCTTCTTAAAAAAAAAAAAAAGAAAAAATTTCTCCTCGATATTCTCGACGAAATAAATCCGATTGCGACACGCGGATTACAATTTTCGGGCGATAAAGAAATGTTCGCGCGTGTAGGTGTGTGATTCTTGTTACGAAAGGTTTTGTTGAAACAACCCTCGTGGATGTTGAGGGGATCGAGGATATGTTGCCGCTCGGACGGCTGCCGCGTGTCGACTGTTTGCAGGCATGTATCCGCGGCCCGTCTATATAATACGTGGCTCCCACCCGTTATCTTTCGTCCTCGTCGCTCTCGAACGGATACCAGGTTCTCTCCTGTTCCCCGGCGGGGCCGCGTTACGCGCCGGGAACGCTATTGCGAGCGAGAGAGTCAAGGCGAGAGAGCGAGAGAGAGAAAGTGAGGGAGAACAGACGTTTTTTAACGCAGGGAAGAGAGCGCTCGAATAGGAGCGTTCGTGTACATAGCCCACTCTCTCCTCTCTCTCTCTCCGTATTTCTCTTTCTCTTGAAAGCCTCTATCAATCGCTTTCTCTCTCGTGGAACTGCTCTCCTAGAAGCATCTATCAACCTTTCTCTCTCTCTGAATTTTTGACTCTATTTCTTCTTCTCTCGGAAGCCTCTATCTATCTATCTATCGCTTTCTCTCCCCTCTCTCTCTCTCTCTCGCCTACTCTCTGTCTCTCTTTATTTTTCCTCTCTCGCTCTTGGAACCGCTCTCTTAGAAACATATATGTATCTATTTCTCTCTTCCATTGACTCTCTGCTTCCATCCCTCTCTCGATCTCTCTCTTTTTCTCTTCCTTTCTCTCGCAAGCTATCCATCCATCGCTTTCTCGCTCTCTTCTACTCTCTGACTCTTATCGTTTCTCCTCTCTCTATTGGAACTGCTCTATCAGAAGCGTCTACCTTTCTTTCTCTGACTCTGACTCAATCTCTCTTTCTCGTATTCTCTTGTAAGCCTCTATCTATCTATCGCTCTCTCTCTTTCTCCTACCCTCTGACTTTTTGAATTTTTTCTCTCTCTCTCAAGCTCTCTCTTGACGCTCATTTTGGAAGAGTACACGCTCGAGCCACGAGCCGGTGATTATCGCGGCCAAGAGAAGTACGCGCGACGAGACTATCTCATCGCCGTTTTCGTCTTTCACTTCCGGTCCTGGATCGTCTCAACGCTACATTTGCGAAATCATTTTCCGACCGATCACATTCCGTTTGATTTGCACCTGCGTGTGTGGGTCCCCTTCTGATGAAATGCTTTTGTACACGTTTGCTTTTTATACACACGTATATAGGGTGGATATGTGGGTGTAGATATAGATGTAGAGACCGTGGGTTTGATGTATCACGGGGAATAGCCCTTCGTCGTCGTCGACGCCGTAATCGTCGTCGTGTGCGGTAAGCGCGATTCAGTCCCGTTATCGACTATCGCTACCGATTATCAACCACACCGGGGGATAACCGATGAAACATCGTCGTAGTCGTCGCTCTTCGTACTATGCATGTAAATACACACACATACACACACACATATAATACATATAATTTCGCATTCGTTCCCGACCTTGGATACAGTCGTCATAACTCCAACCCGTGGTTTCTTCGCGACTCATCCATTTTGTCTAATTGCTCTGAAAAACGAGAAAAAAAAACCAACATACAAGTTGGTACCAACGGCGATCGCGTGTCTTGTTATATCCCTCGATCGGAAACCGGAACACGGATCCTCGACGTTCGTTCGATATGCAACGTATTCGGGGAATCCTCATTGACCGGCAGTTTGCACGTTGGAAAAGCCCCCGGCGAGTTTTGCTAGATGGTACGTGGAATTCGTCGGTGTGACGCATAACTTGAAATTGATGGGGGTTTTACGAGAGCTTGTGGCGGTTATAGCGTAAGTAGGTACAAGCGCGCGCGCATTCGATTATAGTATGTATGATGGATGAAATGAAACTTGTTCGAGAAGTTGTTGAGAAGTTGTTGAAGCTCGGTTCGACGAAGCCGTATCTGGGACGCGTTTGCGGCGAGACGTCGGTCGGAGACGGAGGGGGGGATTGCCGACTCGATGGGAATTGTTGTTGATTTCAATGTTTGTTTACGGTTCTATAAATAGTTTGGCCGAATTTTTTTCTCCATCTTTTCATTTCCATATGGTTTCCCTCCCCCTCCCTTGGGCAACCAATGCGGAGGCAGCGCAGCTTGCGGTTGAAGTGTATCGTACGATTTTTTATCTTCTTTTTCTGTTTTTTCTCGTTTCGGGTCTTCCCTGATTTTATATATATACATATCATGGGGAATGTGTCGGATGGAGTAAAATCGCGTTATTTATAACTTGTTCGATTGTTTATGAGTCGGTAAAAAATAGATGAAGAGAGATTCGGGGGTCTCGGGATGGGGTTATACGACGACGACGACCATTTTGTTGTGAGTAGGATCTTATATACGGATCTCTGGGAGCTCAAGCATTTTTTTTGGCGGTCGGAGGGGTTGAGCTGATGTTTAACGAAGCACGGCGGAGCTTGTCGAGACGATCGCTCAGAGCGTTAGGATCGATCTGTGTCATCCATGTAATAACAATAATAATAATAAATTATAATAATAGTAAAAATAGTAGTAGTAGTAATAATAATAATATTGGTCATGTATATATGTATGTATAGTATATTTCTTTTGCGTCATTTCCTCATTCTCGCGCGAATATTATCGCGCAATGTCCGATAATAAGATTCAGCGAGTGACTCGCAATAAACAAAACTCCGCTCTCGGGAGTAAGTCGTTCTGACGGCGAAAATCGGGCTCCGCAGCGCCGAAGAGGAAAAGTTTGCGAAAAGTTGCAACAAATTTGTTTTATTTCTCATTTCATTTTTTTATTTTTCAATTTTTATAAACAAAAATGTTCCTATTTTATTTTTGTTAAAAATTTTGTTTAGGTTTCTATTATTGTTTTTTTCTTTTGCCATGTACTACGGGGGCGTCCTTCGGCTTTGAAAACGGGCACGGGACCGCGTGTGAAAGCCAGATTGTGAGGAGTCACCCGGTGGCGACTAAACGCAGGAAACGTTTCCAGGAAACAGAACTTAGGCCCTGGCGAAAGAAACGTTCGCGCGAACGGCGTGACTCGTCGAATCCATATCGTTCCTCGACTGCTTCTGCCGCTGACGAACGAGCGAGAAAGAGAGAGACGGTGAGAGAGAAAATGAGCGTGTGAGTAATTCTTTTTAGTTCGAGCTCTGAAACTAAGGTTTCCCGAGAGCATCACCCGAATAGCTTCGTTACAGGCAAGGACAAAAAAGTGATGAAATTCGAGAAAAAATTTAATACAATGAAAATTAGGTAAAAGGTTAAGTCGGCCATCAAGGAAAATAAAAAAAATAAGCGTATTGTTTAAAAAAAAATTGTTTTTTCCAAACCCTTACCCCACACACCTATTTCCGATCCGACATCACACTGGGGGTCAATTTGACCCTGCATAAACTTTCACCGTCCGCCATTTTGTATTGACCCGTGGGATCGGGTGGAAAATATTCTAAAATCGACTTTGAACAATAATGGAAAAACGGAAAATTATCCGAGGATAATTAGTCTGATTTATTTCTTCGGAAAACAATTTCAAATACATTGTCATTGAACGAATGCCCAACTCTGGTCCCAATGATGAATTCTTCCAATTTTAAGACAAGTTAGTAGTTCGGCATATTAATAAAAATAACAACAATAATAATAATAAAAAATTCATATTATTAATTTTTATTTCTGAAATATAGACCACTCGTTGAATTCTTCATCTTCCCGATTTCAAAGATAAGTTAATGTAACGATCCCGAAAATAAAAAATCAATTATTCGCTGTTCAATTATTGATTTATCGTCCCTCAATATTGTGAAAGTTTAATTACCTAATTCGACCAATTACAATAATAATAAGAAATCAGATAATAATAATAATAATAATTAAAACAAGAAAAATAAAAATAACCTAATTATTAAAAATGATAAAGAAAAGTAAGAAGATAATGACGGCAGCAGTCTGACGCGATGAATCGATATAGCTCGACCGTGCACAGACGCCAGGAGCCGACGTTGGATCCGCGAAACGCGAATCGCGTCAGGTAAGTGAGTGAGGTCGCGGCTCGTTTATTCGTTACGGGCTCACGTGCGCGGTGGGGGCGGCGGCGGACGGTCGCAACGCGACGAGGATGCGAGGCCGCGCGCGGCCTGATCGACCTGGCGGCCTGGCACGATGATGATTTCATTCCCTACGATTCCAGGACATTATCGAGCGTGAATTCCGAAGAAACGTATACACGCCGCCCCGGACCAGAACCAACACTCGCGGGTTTGCGACGCAAGAGCTATTTCCGTACGACGAAAGCGCGTGCTCTCGAAGATCCGTTATTCGTCCGTGTTATATATGCGGGGGAGAGAGATCGCGGGTTGGAGATTTGTGGGAAAAAAAAATCACTTTATTTACGCTGATGGACCGATTTCTGTAGTTCGGAATGCCAGGAGGGCGCCTCCCCCCTCTGCGATCTTTCTCGCTCTGGCTTTTGAAACGGCTGTTTTGAAAAAATCTATCTAATCGATCTATGTATATTTCTATGTCTCTCTTTATCTCTCACCCTTTTTCCATATTATTTCAGTTTGTCTCTCGCTCTCTCTCTCTGACTTTAGCTCTTAATCTTTTTTCCTAGGACATGTAATAATTATCTCGCCATCTCTCTCTTTGTCTCTCTCCCTCGCATAGACACACAGATTTTTTAGAATAAGCCTATTTTCCGAGCGGGCTCGGTGATCAAACCCCTTAATTTATCACCCTTAGGTAGATCGCTTTTCAACATGCAATCACTACGTGTCTCGTTGGTCAAGTGTACGAAGTTCAGGTAGAAAGGAAAACCTTAACTACAGAATTGAATCGAAATAATCGAAAAATGTAATTTTATTCGAATGGGAAATTCTAATAGCTAATCAAAAAAATAATTCTAATATCAGTGGCACCCCTTAACGATGTCGTACGGGTTCCAAATGTGACCTAGATTTCTTTCACTACACCTTGAATCGTACTAACGTTCAGGCGTTTTGAAAATTCTAATCCTAACCTCCTAAACCTCCTAATATATACATATTTATATCGCTTTCTCCTCCCATCTCCATCGCACATTTATGCATGTCAGCGTCATCGCTAAATTGCAAGATTTATCACCCACGCACGTCGCTCTTAGACAACGTAGTACCGGATCACGGAATAAATATACTGTGTATTTTTATATATCCATCTACCTTCAGCTCTGTGTCCGTCAATCACGCGGTTCGCGCGCGTGCGACGAGCTGCTTTACTCTTCTCACGATCAAGACGCTCAGGATCGTGACACCTGTTCTCCGGAACTCGTGAATAATCATCAGAATCTCCATTTCCCAGATTTCTCGGAATTATTTCGCCCACCCTTACCGGGACGTTTTTATCTTCATTAAATGTTTAATCGAACACTCCAAAACGTTTCTTCCGAGAACGAACAGAAATATGAGGGTTTATTTTTTAATGTAATTTTTTATTCAATCCCAATTAATTGATATTGCATATTCTTAATTTCTATTTTATTACAAATGAAAAAATCGAGAAAATTGAAATAACGTATAAATGTAGCAAAGCGAAGGGGAATGAATAAATAAATAAATAAACAAATAAATAAATAAATGAATCAATAAATTGCATTCAGTTAGTCGCAGATTGTGTACGTCATGAATGAATTTTTTAAATTTTGTTTTTGTGAATAACGTTTACGTCCGCGAGAACGCTGCCGGTTCATGCTGCTGCACTTGCGGTGTCAATGTCGCGAAACGAGCGGCAAACGACGTCCCTAATGTCGTTGCGGTTACTCATCGATTCTGATGCACCACTCGACAGTACGGCACGTAAGTATCGTGGATATATATATATACGCATTGAGAACAGCGTTCGAGATCCGAGCGGTGGATCATCGGTTCGCTTAGCCCGAACCCCGCTTCACGGAAAGCTCGTTAAACGAGAGTTTAAATAAAAAGGTCGTAACGATGCACTTTGTCCGAACTTCGATTCTCATCAGATCGTTAGAGCGGAGTTTGCGAATTTCGCGTTAGGTTCAATTGTGGCTCTTCGACGATTACCCTTTGGCGCTGTGAGTGTGCAAAAATCGGTGTTTGCACCCGCTGCATGTCAAGTGCATCGCAGATCGATATGCGGCCGCACGTTGACCGCAAAGTAGCGGCACGAAGCGGGTCGGGTGCATATCGAAGCTGAGAATATTCAGAGTTTCGAGAGGTCAATAAATCGAATGGAAATGCTCACCGCCGATTCTGGACGTTCGTTATCAGAGCATTTTTATTCATCTTATTGACCTCTCGGAACATTTTAATGTTCGTTACGTCCGCATCCGCACTCTGTGCCGGCATCGTTCCAGCACTCGTCGCGCCGCCACGCGGTGATGGAATTGTGCCGCAACAGTGCCGGCAATCGGCACGCCGTGCCGGCACACTGCCGCTAGAAGCGAGTGTTAGAAAATAACTAAAGACCGTCTACATGACGTGCCGTTTGTCGGACCACACTGCTCTGGGTATGTCAACGCGTTTGAAACATTGAAGACTCGAGTTGCACGCGAGTCACGCAACTCGCGTCTCCGGTGTACTATGAGTAGCAAGTAGGTGTAACTACGATGTACGGTAATTCTTACGTGATCCCGTCGGCTCACGGTTGAGGATTGCGTAATAAAAAGAAAGAAAAGAACTGGAAAACGAGGAAAAAAAATGAGAAGCATCAAAGCGACGCCGCCGTTATTGTCCACATGCAGGCAGACCGGGCTCGGCTTATGAAGAGCTTGTGTCTATCGCACGTTTCGCTCTGTACTATGTGTGCCAGCCCCGTTCACGGCTTTGGACAGCTAGCTTGAGTTTTACACGGGACGAAACCAAGTGTCATGACGAAAAATCAAAAATGTAGTCACTTGGAATGGAATCAAAAGCTAGATTTCAAATTGTCGGCAATTTTTTCTAAATAGCTTTGTAACAAAGTTTTAAATTTATCGATGGATTCAACTTGGAGCTGAAAATAATTATTTCTGTTTTTTTTTTAAATCTTTTGAGTGTAGCGATCAATATATTGGACTTTAAAAAATGTTGATATCATCAATGGCCTATTAATGAATTATTATCACTATAAATTATATTGAAATAGTAATTATGAGGATGATAATAATAATAATAATAATAATAATAATAATAATAATAATAATAATAATAATAATAATAATAATAATAATAATAATAATAATAATAATAATAATAATAATAATAATAATAATAATAATAATAATAATAATAATAATAATAATAATAATAATAATAATAATAATAATAATAATAATAATAATAATAATAATAATAATAATAATAATAATAATAATAATAATAATAATAATAATAATAATAATAATAATAATAATAATAATAATAATAATAATAATAATAATAATAATAATAATAATAATAATAATAATAATAATAATAATAATAATAATAATAATAATAATAATAATAATAATAATAATAATAATAATAATAATAATAAAAATAATAATAATAATAATAGGAATCGTACTGATAATAATAGTAATAATAATGAATTAATCACTTAATTGATTAAGTAACCGATAAACTAATTGACCAATTAAATCTCAGAACTAATCTACGACTTAGCAGTGAATATTATGGAATTTCCAAATTTTATTCTATGAACAAAAAATCGAGAAAAATAAATAATGCAATTAAAAATTAATAGACACGAGTGAATCATATCGCTCGAAGGTCGTCGATTACATTGCAGGGTAAATTTGTGCCAATCAGTCACCGTGACTGTCGTGTATTCGTCGATCTCACAGAGTAGAATCCGAGCCGGACGTCAAATGCCGCAGGTGTCGCCACCCACACGTTCGCGAAAATACGCGTACGTCGAAGCTGTCGAGTTTCTCACGCTTCAAACCCATTAAAAAAAGCTCGTTTTCCACCTACGATCCGTCAATTTGCTCGAAATCCCGAGAATTTCCGAGACCCCGGCAACAACGGAATTCTCGGATTCTCGATCGCTCGAGGGTAGTTTTTCGACGTATAAAATACGTTCGTGTTTTTTATCGTTTTTTTTTCTTACCTTCGCAAGCTTCGGCGTACAGCGAGCTTGTTTTTTCCGAGGTTTAATAATCCCGTGGATGATTTTGTGTGCGCGGTTCCTCGAACGAATTCTCGGAATCCAGGAACGCGTACCGGGTAATACGTCGAGGCGAGGCATGATTCACGGATCCGATCTGATTGTCGAGCGTAGTGGAAAATGTTACCAGAGCCATTCAGGGACGAGCTTTTTAACCCCGCGCGCTCGCGCGGTTTAACTACTACGCTCTGTGATCGCCACTCCTGTAATAAGGTTACGCGGTACGGATCCCGTATTTCTCTCTCCCTCTCTGCCTCTTCTATTTCTTTTGCTCTTTTTTTTCTCCCTCCCTCTCTCTCTCTCTCTCTCTCACCCTACGTCGTTCTATCATTCGGTCCGCGTGTACTGATAACTCGTACGTTCCAACGCATGACTAAGCCATTTTATTATTTTACTTCTCAATGCCGTCCTCGCATTTGCTCGGTACATATTCTGGGCCCTATAACAGCAATAATAATGATAATGGTGATAATCATCATTATTATAATTGATAAAAATGATAATATTAACATGAAGAAAATCAACAATAATACTAATTGAGGTTCTTTATTTTTTAATCAATCGATCGATTGATTGATACATTTTTTAAATATTAATAATAATATTCTTATCTCTTTATTTGCTGTATATTGCAAACATACCCAACGTGAAACCGAAGAAAATTTTTTTAATATAAACTTTTATGTTTCAACGATGAAATTTTGTAAAATTATCATTAAAAAACGATAAAAATAATACCTAATAATAATTAACACGGCCATAACCGTCAATTTTGTCGTTCGATCAAATATCTATTTTGCAAAAAAATATTTCTCGTCCGCGTTCCGAGATCGTTCGGACTTCGCAGTGCCGAAGAAATTTCAGGTGGTAATAGTTGCCGCCTCACCCTGTGACGCGTATACGAGTGCGCGTGGGTGGTTGGGCGTGTGTGTATAGCGGGTGGCCTCCCCGAAGTCGACCGTCCCTCTTATCCCGGAATCGTTTAATCGGGAATTCCCGAGAAGCGTGCCAACTTCCAGGTACCAGTTTCAGGTAAACCTACGCGCGGGCGGTTCGTAAACGTGAAGAGAAGGAAAAAAAAACGGAAAAAGAGAAGAGAAAAAACGTATCTCCTATCAGTCAAACGAGAGAGTCATAACTCCTGGAGGGCCGAGCCCCTTCTCGCATGTCGCGCACTTCTAGGCATCTTCTACGGTCTCTCGTGGTCAACATACGTCATCAACGTGCAAGCAACCTCGTTCTTTTCCAATTTTTCATATTTTTTTTCCATCTTTTTCGTACTGTTCTGCTCTCACGCGTATTGTACTCTCTCGCGAGAGTTAATAGACATTGTGTATTATTGCGTCGTAATAAAACTCAGGGTAGACGTACTTCGTGCCGTTTATGACCGCGTCTATAGCGGTTTTTATTGCATCAGTCGGTTTTTCAAAAGGTACTCAGTCACTACAGAAATTGTTTGTTTTTCAGTATTTCTTTTTTTTTTCTCTCTTTTTTTCCCTTCAATTTCTTGGTGACTGCACAGCTTTTGCGATGGTGGATTTGCGGAAATTCGTTGGAAGCTCGTTAAGACGTTGCAGTGTCATTAAGCTCTCGAAATGAAATTAAATTCCGACGGATTTGTTTGATCTGTAAGATTTTTTTCACCGCAGCCACTGATTCGTTCATTTATTATTATTTTTATTTTTACTTTGTGTGGTCCACTTTTTGGTGAATCCCGCTTAATTTGAACAATTAAGAACGGTAATTTCGATAGCCAAAGCGACGACTGCAACATTTTCAGATACGCAAAGAAATGATGAAATTTTATTGCGGCAATAACGATACAATCTTGCGATTATCGTCAGCATATTTGTCAAGAACGTCAAACGTACACCAACGCGGATTAACCTTGCGACGAGTTCATCGAGACAGCTCTCTGTCACTCTCGTGGCACAATCCCTGCGTTTTTCTCGAACGCATGACAGATCGTTTGCCAATTTACCGTCAAATTTATTCACTGACATTAGAACCAGATATTGACGATTCATTAATCTAAAATCTCTGTCAAGGATAATTTTCATTTCAATTATTTTTTTCCATCCTTAACAACTTATTTTTTCCGTTATCCGTCGTGAATTTTTGCCACTTAAACCGGCAGTCTTATCGGAAGCAATAATTATCGTGCCGCAATTTGCTACCCATGAGATTTTCATGGCATCGCTTTTGTTACATTTTCATTGGTTTTTTCACCGTTACCGTCTCGTTATCACCTCACACGTGCGGCAAAAGCCTTTATTTTATTTTTCAGCATTGCGTCAATGCTCACGATATCACTCTCAAACGTGACAAATGCTTTTTTTAGTGTCCAAACCAAGGCTCCGACGTGGACGTGAATCCACGAACCTTTCATGTGCGTTGATATTTCCACAATCCGACACAATTAAAAAAATGTTTTTTTTTCTTCTTCTAGCTGTATTCCAAGGCCAATGCTGACGCAGCAAGCTCGGCGAAGATGCCAAGTACTTTAAAGGGTCCGCATCGAAGTGCCGAATATTCAACGTACCGGCAGGTCAATGAATCGGATTAAAATGCTCTGAAAAATAATGTTTCGAATTGGCTGATCAAAACTTTCATAAATCACTAATCGGACGTCCAAATAGCCTATTCAAAATAGAATATCTATTGTCTTTCTATCTAACGTCTTAATCTATCTATCTACCATCTGAATGCATCGCGCAAAATATTTTAGCATTTTGAGACATTGAGCGTCGGAGCCATACCGATTCGGAACATTTATTTTCGTAGAATATTAATTCAATTTATCGATCTGTCGGAACCTTAAATATTCGTGATTTCGATCCCCACCGAATGTAAATATAAGCGGGAGAATGATGAAGAGGACTTACGACAGTATTATAACAGTAGAGGTATTATAACATTCGATTCGTCTCCAGCTTCGCGCCGAGCGAGGCTCCGACGACGGCTATCGCACGATTTATTTCTTCCTCCGTTATAACCCCTGCTCTTATCTATCGGTACGCCCCGGTCGATTTGACCGTCGGGGATAAAACGTTGCAATAGATGCGTGCGCTGACTTTATACACGCGCCAACATCATTCACGATTATCTCGCTCTCCCAAACCTTCTCCGTGCTTATCCATAAAGCTTCACGCCGTTTTCACGGTTTTTTACTTCATCAATTTTCATCATGAATTTTTTGAAATTTTCTTTTTTTATTATTTCCGTGAGAAGTTTCGGAAAAACATCATGTTGTGGAACGCAGAAGGGAGAATTGTATTTTAAATCTTTAGAAGGAGACGGATAACACAATCTCCACTCATGGAGGGACTTTGAATTTGGATTTCGAAAATTATTACTTAATTATTATTATAATTAATTATTACGAATTCACTAACAATCATCTACGAGCATGACTCAATTTCTGAAGAATTCATTAGATTCATAGCTCGAAATTTGAGGATGCTGGAGTCGTGAATGACATTTTTGGAAAATTGAAAAACGCAGTGAAATTCGAGCGGCTTTGACAATTATCACGAAAATTACAAATAACGGAAAGATCGAAGCTTCCCACGTGTGAAAAATTTGAGCGATGTATTTCGAACCGTTCCAGGGTCATACACGTTAGGATTTTGGCAGGGACGCACTCCTAAACACTCATCATACATCCAAACATTTACCACGAATGTGATTTTCGTAAATTAAAAAATATTTCCAACGCATTTATATCAAAATCAGAATAAAAATGTTTCAAACCGCCACGCAGCTTCCTTCACGACGGAACGAGAATCAACCATGATCAAACGCAGTGTAAATCTCTGAAACGATCGGACGATGCATTTTTAGAAAATCTCGCTCAGCCCATGAAATCGTCGATAAATCTGTGAGCATCTCGTTTCCGCTCGTCGCACGTACGATTCGTATATATTATCCGCGTCGCGCTCTCGCAAACCCACATTCCGAACGAGAAATCATGTCCAAGCGTGCCGTAGGAGTCGTCACGGGCGAAGATTTTACAAAACCAACCGTCGTCGCGCCGACTCGGCCCAACGTCGTCGTCGAAGCAACGACAATAGCAACCCCATCGAGCTTCGTCACCGAAAAAAAAAATGTTCACGATTCTATTCCGACGTCGTAGCATTGATTTCCACGATCGCAGTTGGTGCGGATCGAAGTACCGGATATTCAATGTTCAATTGAAATATGAAGTTCCCAGAATTTATTCATTATAAAAATAACAATAAACGAATTAATTGCGGGGACATCCGAATTTTATTTGCCTGGGTCAAATCGACCCCGCGATACTATTCGAGATATACATGAATGTTGAAAGCATCTAATTTTAAACAGTTGAATATATAACATTATTTACATGTTATTCAACATCGTCACGGTTTTATGGATTATACTTCGAATATTATAAAAAATAACCATATGAAAGCAGTAATGTTCGTGTTGTTCGATTAATATTGATGCAAAGCCAGCTGCAAGTTAGGAGTGTGCAAATCACTTCCTCCGATTTGCAGGTAATGCCCGAACTCTTCCAATGAATCTTATCGGAAACTTTATACATAGATGCGTATAACTATAAAAAAATATTATATTATTGAATATAATAATATTATTATAATAAAAAATCAATTATTCGTTATGTATCGAATTATTTATTCATTTTTATATGATTTTTTTATTAGTATAAATACGTATATAGATTTTTAAATGCGTAATATTTGTTGAAATGCATTATTAATATTAATAATAATAATACTTATGGTGTTCAAATCTTATCTCTTCATTTTTCAATTTAGTTGTGCATATGAATATATATATATATCCTTCCTATCCGTATGCTTGGGCTGACGAAAAACAGAAAGAAGAGCGCCAAGAATCCGTCACTGTGAGAGATAAAGTTGTTTCTCAGTTTCACGCTCCTTGCTAACCCTGACCCGGAGGCTACGAAATCACTTCTAATTTATTGGGCTGTTAGCTTAGTTAAGAAAACATCGAAATTATTTTACTCACATAATCGATTCTCTCTCTCTCCCTCTTTCTGTCTGTCTCTCTCACGTGTGTGCTTTTTTGTACCCATACTATGATGGTCGCGATGATTAGATCAGACTAGGATTATTCGCCACAGCCACACCCCGCTCTCTCCCGTTCTGCCCCTGTCTCCACCGCAAGGGAATAATTTAAAATAGAATTGAGCGAAAATAAGACGCATGTACAACCGAAAGCAGCACAGAGTTCACTGAACCTGAGTCGTCCCTAGTCTCGAAAGGTAGCAAGTCTACTGACAGCTCCTCCGAAGGGACACTCCGTGATCCCTTACGACCCTTCATCCCGCTGTAGTCGGTTTGTTCGAAGGTGCATTTTATCGTTCGCATTGCCAGAACGGTTTTAACGTTCCCCGAAAGATTTGCGAACCTCCTCGCGACCGCAATTTTTTGCACGATGCGGTAGGTTATATACGCACGAAATATAGATAGAGGGTCGGGTTTTATGAGACCGCAGGGGTGTTGCTGGGATGGATGGGATTCTCTCTCTTTCTCTCTCTCTCTCTTTTCTTCCTCTTTTTCTTACCCGAAAGAACGGAGACGGAAATATCTTAATTACTTCGTTAGTTTAAGCGTTTTTTTTCTATTTTTTTATGACGAAACTCATCAAAAGACAAAGGTGAAAGTAAGAATCGTTTTATTCATTCTTTTTACGATTGGAGAAGTAAATTAGCGCTAATTGCATCGCTGCTTGATTATCAAGTGATTAATTGAATATACTGCATATATACTGCTTATAATGTAAAAAAAATATGACGACAAATTTAAGAAATAAATAAATTATGATTTCTAGAACAGATTCGTTGAAAAAATATGTTCGATTTTGGCGACCGCAATGGATTTTTAATTTTTCACTAACAATTCATTATTGTTATCTCCAAAGATACAAATAAAATCTTTCCGTCTTCGAGATTACATTAATCGTCCCAATAAGAAATTTAAAAAAAAGCTCTCGTTACGACAACGAAACCAGACTCTGTTTAGTAGAAATCGTTCTTCCGGCAATCACGAGAAACATGTAAAAAATCGCGTATCTCGATTCCGAACCATTATTTTGCTTATCCAAATCAAAGCCGTTGAAAGAATAAAATAAGCAAAAGTTAATGCACCGAAGCTCAGCAATTAACGCCGATAGAAGCTTTACGGTCGATGAAGTCGGAAAACAAGAGCGAGGGGTAAAATATCGAATGATAATAAAACGCGGAGTCGTCGAGATAACGCGACGAGTATGAGCAATTAGAAGGCCGAGCGAAAACCGTCGATCCGCGAAGCCCGTGGACGTCTCCCGTCCGTCGACGCTTCACGCATGGAATAATTGCTTCATTCATCGCTGTCAAGGGTTGTAACGTCGTACGTGAGTCGAATTTTTCATTGCAACGGCGAGACGCGGATTGAAGCGTGAGAAACCTATTTCGATTCACGGGAACGCTTCAAATGTCCTTCCGTTCGTTGCGTTGGCGCCGGATGATGCATCGCGCCGCGACGCATGCTCGGGTCTTCTTCGGGTGAGGATCGAAGTTTCGAATGTTCGACGTTTTTCAACGGCGCGACGAAGTTTTCGAAAGTACAATGTCTTGACCGAGCCCGGGTACCGACGATCATGACACATCCTTGGCAATGGTCCGAAAGGGCATTACATCGACGGGGCAATGCTCTAAACGTCGATGTTTCGAACGAGCAAAATTCCGAAAAACGTATGTATATAGATATAGTGGCGTAGTTCGCTCGAAAGCCCGTTTAGACAATACTTTTACGTACTCTCGACGTCGGGCGGCTTATACTATTCCAAACGCCCAATTCTCACCTGTGAAACTTTTACTCTACGTCAACCTGATTAGTGTATCGTTCTTTTTCACACCTTGAAAGTGTATCGTGCGGTCGAATCGATTCAAGGTTTAAAAAAAATAGAAAATGTCATCCTAAAAATCTAGAAAATTCAATAAATGAAGCTCATGGTTTCTACTTTACATTGAAATGTCGATGTATAAACTGTCCGCAATCATATATCATAAAAACAACAATAAACAAATTAAACTGCGGGAACGTTAAAATTTCGGGCTGGCCCAAATCGACCACACGATTCCCTGATCGGGTTAATTTCGGGCAAATAGGGTCGGGTAGGGGGATCGTAACATCGCATTTTCGGAATTCTCCACCGTCAGAACTTTCAACGTTCGAAACGTTGATCCTCACACCATCAAAAAAGAATACTTCAACTCGAGAATGAACCTTACTCGACCGTCGTTCTGCCAGGTTGAAAGTTTCAGCACCCACCCCTGGTGGTCTTCCGATTTTCTGGTCATCCGCTCGATGTCGCGTGAAAGCTAGAGCCAACGCGTTTTCAATTACCCGAGTGAAACCACACGCGAGCGATCGTGTCTTGTACAGCTTCCCCTTGCGCTGGCTGCAACACCGGCGGCGACGACGACGACAACAACGACGACGACGACGACGGGGATCATCCTGTCTCGAGCCGTTGACTCAAGCGTCGCCGCCTCGAGAGGGCACCCATTTCTCCGCATAGCGCCGACGCGTAGTCGCAGGGATTCTTCTCTCGTGACAAAATGAGAGAGAAAGAGAGATAGAGGGAGAGAAAGAGCGGGAGGAGAGGGTGTTGCGTGCTTTTTCGAGGCACCATCCGGGAGAGTCGTGAGCAAACACGTCTTATGTAAGCCGACGTGTGAAAATAATGGAATGCACGCGCGTAAGGGGAAGAGCGTGACTCGATATCATATACCGGCAGAACAATGTTTCAAGGATGCCGGCTGTGCGGGTCATATGGCCGTCGTTGCATTATTTTTTCGTTCGCTTTTTTTTGTAGATCTATTATTCGACGTTGTAATAACGAAAGCATTGTCGCAGTCGTTTTTATCTTCTTAATAATAATAATTCATCGTGCGAGCATGATTGAATGCGTTTCAAGTACTTCAATCACTGAATAATTATGGATAAAAATTTGTATATGATATAAAAATCCCCTTTAATACAATAATACAGCAAAATTTTTTATATTACCCATATTGTTATTATTGATTGATTTTTTTAAAATTCATTACAGAAATGGGACAAACTTTAATCGTAGTCTGATAATTGATGATATGAGTAGTTATTCGTTCGATAAATTATTTCTGATACATCTTCATTGAATGAATACTCACTACCCTGTTTCCGGTACGACGAGAGATTCCGAGCGGTACCAGAGTAAATAACTCATACTCGCCTCGGGCGATAAGACAAAAAGTCTTTGCAATTTATTCGTTCATGGCTATTCGTTCGACACGTGTTATAGCCCATTGATGCTTGACCCCCCATCAAAACCTTAGAAAAATAACTGAAAAATAACCTAAATAAAAAAACAACAGAAACAAAAGAACATGCGGAGAAATAAAATCGATGACAATTGAGAATTTCATCGAGAACGACCGTCTTCTCGAATTATGCAACATTTACAAGCGCGGGGCTTATTATAGATTATCGTGCATGTCGTTGTGTTATTGCTCGGAGTTCCGCTCCAGTTGTGCCATACACGATGCGCGCTTGTAATGTACAAAATACGATTGCGAATCATTCATACAGACATGTATCCGTGTATCTATATCTACATGTAGTTATTTTTCCATATATACATATGTATATATATGTATATAAGTATATATATCAGTAGTACGAATGTAATAGGGCATCAATCAGCCGTATATTATATCGAAACGTGTATTTCCGTTTCTGCTCGGCTGACTCTAGGAATTATGTATCCGCAACCGGTGTTATCAGTGGACTGGCTGGTGTATAGACTTTATGATTAGTAGAAAAAAATAAAGAGGGAGGAAAAGGGAAAGAGAGAGAGAGAGCGAGAGAGGGAGAGAGAGAAGAGGTAAGGTCTCGACTCTCGAAAGCCCAGTGAATTGTGTTCGTTGAGAATAATGCGATGCGTATATATATATATATATATATTTATGTATGGTTTCTTTTCTCTCATCGTCCTTTCTCTCTCTCCCTCTCTCCCTCTCTCTCTCTCTCTCTCTTTCTCTCCGTTCGCTTTCTTCGTCTCTCTTACGTCTCTTACGAAACCGAGATTCGAGGCTGGCTCTTGTCGTCGAAGTACGATGTTGTAGCACAATTCTCTTCTCCCGACCAACGTAATCTTTTATAAACTCATAGTTTCGGAGTCATCGACATTGTTAAATTCAAATTAACCATTGTTGTGCACTGGGGCTACGACATACCACAGCACATTTTTAAGCGCGATTTTCTCGTGAATTTTTCTCTTGTTTTGTTTTCAAATTCTCATTAAATTTCGTTCCTTGAATTTTTTATTTATGCGATGGAACAATTTGGCTGTTACGTCGATTTTGCTCTAATTCAAAAAAATTCAAAACCCTTTCTTTTATCCCAATTAGTACATCATTTTATTGTCACTTCTCAATCTCTCATCACTGATTCGGATCGTAGACATAAGGCTGAACGAAGACGAGAAGATGGCGGGGTCTGGAGAAAATGGTGGCGGCAACGCCATCTCGCTCGCCAGAGGCGGAATTTTTCGTTTCCCCATCCACGAATTTTTCTTCGACGAGGTTGTAAACCTCGACGGTTCGATGTACCGATGATTGCCGCGTGATTGTGGTGACCCCCTTCCCCTCCTCCTGCCCCCGCCCCCCTTTCACGAGTAAATTCTGGCGAGTCGCGAGGGACATCCGAAGCGTTTCGAATTATCGTTCGGAGGCGCAGTGTCGCGTCGTCGAAGAACGATCGCAGTTGCGCGCCAACCGCGTGCGCATATCGCGCCCCGACATTTTGAAGTAAAAGCGGGAACGGGGAATCCCACGCGTCGATTTACCGAGGATTTCCGATTACCCAAGAAAAATAGGGTTGTTTTTTTTAATCAAATGGCGAAATTCGATCGAGACGAATGCGTGAGCGCGAGGAAGAGATACGCATTTTTGTCCGTCATTTTGTTTTTTCTTCTCGTTGGTTTTGGCGATCTTTCTGCCTCGGCCAAACGTCCTCACATCGTTTTCATTCTCGCTGATGATTTGGTAAGTCGCACTACAGGCACTAAAGCGTTTTTCGATTTTATCAAGGGATTTGATCTAAGATTACTGTGGAATCCGATTGGATGATTGTGATCTATTGTGTGATGATCTTTCAATGTATAAAAAATTTTACAGGGCTGGTACGATGTTGGATTTCACGGTTCCGGGATGATAAAAACTCCGAACATAGACGCTCTCGCTTATACAGGTCTGATGCTGCACAATTATTACGTCACACCTATATGCACGCCATCGAGAAGTGCTCTGATGACTGGCAAGTATCCCATTCACACCGGAATGCAGCACGGGGTGAGCGAACCGATAAAATCTCGCGGAGAAATAGCACCGCCGTCGAGTATAGAAAAAAAAAATTTTTAAACAAAAAAAAGTTGCGGATCGAAGTTTCAAAAATTCCGAAAATGCAATGTTTCGAACGAGCGAATTTTAGAAAACGTGTGTACAGATATAATCGCGTAGTTCGCTCGAGAGCACGGTTGGACAATGCTTTTACTTACTCTCGGAGTTGGGCGGCTTACATTATTCCAGACGCACGCGTGCCGCCTGTGAAAGTTTTGTCTCGACGGATAAAAATTCCGAAAACCAACAATAAGCGGGTCCAAACTTTCACAGGCGCCAATCGGGCGTCAGGAATAGTATAAGGCGCCCGACGCTCAGAGTAAGTAAAAGTATTGTCCACCCGGACTTCCGAGCGACCTACGCAAACATATCTATCTATACGTTTTTTTTTTTCGTTTTAAAATTAATGATTAATTATCAGATCCACCGCAATCGGGTGCCACGCAAACTTTTTTCAGGTGTTGAAGGGAGCGGAGCCACGCGGTTTACCGCTCAGTGAGAAGCTGCTCCCCGAATATCTTCGTGAGCTCGGTTACACCAATTACATCGTCGGCAAGTGGCACTTGGGATGTTGGAAGAGGGAGTACACTCCGACTTTTCGCGGCTTCGACAAACACGTTGGCCTTTGGACCGGTCATCACGATTACTTCGATCATACGGCCGTCGAAAGCGTAAATACACGCACGAAAATTACTAAACACGTGCTCTTTTACTTATAGATGGGTCACAAAATTTTATTTTATTGCCATATTTCGTTCCTATTCGAGTATACGACCTTCAAAATTCGGCATAATCAAGGACTCCCGTTTGCAATAAATCTTTAGATTAAATTCTACTAGTGCAATTAATTTATTCTATGAATAGATGAATGATCGAAAATTATTTATAATAATAAAAATAATAATAATAATAATAATAAGATTGAAAAAATAAGACTATCGTACGTGCCGAAATAATTTATCCTTTCTGAATAATTTTTCTTTGACGAATATTCCCGATTTACATATACTTCAATAAAATTATAATAACCAATAATCGAAGAAGATTAACAAAAATATTAATCAATGTAGAAATATGCATGTGGGCAAATAAAAATTGTAATATTCAAGCTCAGTAATAAATCCCCGAATAATAATATTTTTATAGTTCAATTCAACGACAGCCAAATAAGGTCAGAACGAATATAAAATTTTGTTTTATTTTTAATTTTCGATTGCCTTGATCCTCGATCGTGAAACGACTGTATTGACTGCATGTACTTTCCCTCGCAGCCTTACTGGGGTCTGGACATGAGACGAGACCTCGATCCGGCTTGGGACCTTCACGGGCGTTATTCGACCGAGGTGTTCACCGAGACCGCGATCGAACTCATCGGATCCCACAACGCGAGCAATCCTCTCTTTCTTTATCTCGCCCACACCGCGGTGCACTCCGGGAATCCTTACAATCCGTTACCGGCTCCCGACGAGGCGTTAATGAGGTTCGACTGGATAAAGGATTATCACAGACGTCGTTTTGCCGGTGAGACTCGTCACATCGCGATTCGAGATCATTGCAACGAGCTAGTCTTCCTGCTGCTACTTATTTATTTTTTTTAATTTATTTTCTTACATTTCATTTTTTTATTTACTCAGAAAATAGTGGAAGCTGCGGGACGACGGATGAAGCAATTTTCCTACGATTCTATTACTTGCTAACGATCTCTCTTTTTTTTATCTCAATCGTTATTTGCTATTTCACAGGAACGATTATTCAATATTTCATTGGCAGTAATTTTACCTTAGGATCTTGTTCTCAGTTGGTCCAGGATTAATATTTATCTATCATTCATTTATTAACTCGTTAAATTAAATTTTATAAAATTTTATTTTTTTGATCATTGAATGCAAATCGAACCACAGGTTTTTCAATTGAATTATTTTCTTTTTCAACAGCCATGCTTTGGGAACTCGATATTTCGGTCGGAAAGGTCGTCGACGCTTTGAAAAAACGTCAAATGCTCGCTGACAGCGTTATCGTATTTTCGACCGACAATGGCGGACCAGCCGCGGGTTTTAATTCCAATTCCGCTTCCAATTGGCCCCTGAGAGGCGTGAAGAATACTCTTTGGGAAGGTCTGTGCGCTTAAAAAAAAAAAAAAAAAAAATGTACTGCCGGCAATTTGATCGTACCGTATTTTTTTTTTCGTTTTTGGTGATTAACGATGCGTAATTGTGGGCCAGGTGGAGTACGCGGAGCGGGCCTTGTGTGGTCATCTCGGCTACGACGTCCCGGTCGTTTGGCTCGTCAACTCTTTCACGTAACCGATTGGCTGCCCACAATTCTTACCGTCGCCGGAATGTCCGAAAGCGATGTAAATGCAACGATTTCGAATGAAAAATTGGACGGTACGAGTTTGTGGAAAGCGTTGGACGAAGACGCACCATCGCCGAGAACAACTGTTCTCCACAACATCGACGATGTCTACAAAATTGCTGGAATCACGATGAACGGATGGAAATTGATCGTTGGTGAGCGACGAGTAGCGAAACGTGGTCGCGTGTAAATGGATATAAAATAATTAAACCATGTATAATCGAGATTATCGACTATATGTTTCTTGACATTTTTTCGTAGGAACTACGTACGACGGCCACTGGGACGGCAGATACGCAGCTAACGAGTCCGGTTGGACTTACGAAGATCAAGGAGTAATTACGAGTTTGGCTGGCAAAGCCATAACGAGTTTAAAAATGCCCATAACTCGTGAAAAAATTATTAATCTCCGTAAAAATGCTGCGATAAATTGCGATTATCCGATTATGAACGCCACACGTTGCGAGCCCCTTAAGACGGCTTGTCTCTTCGATGTACGTTCGGATCCTTGCGAAATGAATAATTTGGCCGATCGGTGAGTAATCGACGAGTCATTCTTTGTAGATAAATGAATAATTTTGAATCTTGTCCGACAAAATCATTCGTCGATTTTCAGTCATCCGGAAATCGTTGCGACATTGAGCGATGAATTGAAAAAAATCAATGCGACTGCGGTACCGCCGGGAAATTTGCCGTGGGATACCAAAGCCAATCCGGAATTGTGGAATCACACGTGGAATAATTTTGGAGATTACGAAAATACGACCAAAGTTGATATTAAGAGTTGAGAAATTTTTCCGTCGATCAAAATTGTTGCGCGATTTGTCGATCGATGCAGGAACGTTTTTTTTAAAGTACAAAAAAAGGATAGAGGAGAGGAATCGAAACCAGAATTGAGCATTGATTCAATGGAAATGTATTTGAATAAATTCATATAAATTATTTATACTTATTGCAGAAATTGGGAAAATTTTAATTTCAATCGTTTCATGAAAATTAATCACACTCGTTTGATTGCAAAAAAAAATGTTCAAATACATTTTCATCGAACTAATAACCCATTCCCGATCGTACAACGTGCAGTGTTGGACCGATTGACGACCATCTTGGTTCTATAAATAAAGAATCATGTATCAATGAGATTTATACAGAATACAATTCGTTTTTTAGTGGCGGTGTCGTACGTTTGCAACTCGACGCGTGATTTGCGGCGTAATCGCGATAATTGTAAATTGTAATCGGTTAAGTGATTATCGTCGGAGCCTCGTCAAGCGGCTAGAACGTGAGTATAGGATCCTCCCGATGATCCAGTATATCTGCAAAGAGAAAAAAAATTAACCTTTTCCATGTTCTCGTTGAAAAAAAATAATTTTCCTATTTTTATGGAAATTCATTGACATTTAATTTCGATTATTTATCGACATGTGCTTCTTTTTTCGGGTTTATGTTGAATCGATCAGATTTTTGGAGTCTCGATTGTATTTTTGTTTTCAAGAAAAATGTATAAATAAGTGAATAAAGTAAATTGATCTAAAAAACACGAACCTTTGGCAATGCTCCACCATGGAAGGGTTATGTACGTAAGAAAGGCGTTTAGAGGCACCGATTGGGCTCTTCTCGTTTCCTTCCAGAAGTGAAAGGTCTGGGTAAAACCTCTCATGGTCCACAGTGGATTGTAAGCCCCGTCGTCGAGCTCTGTCGAATTTTGCAACAGCAGAAAACATTTTCAGCGTTATTTTGTGGACGAAAAAAATTGCAAAAAAACATTCTTTTTTTTTGTACACGATCTCCGACAGCGGCTGAACGGCTAATTTGGATAATCAGGCCAAAACCCTCAGCAAGACCCCCGCGGGAGTTCGTACGATATTTATTCTTTCGCGTCTCGACGAATTAAAGACAATAGAGAGCGAGAAACTTTGGAAGATGAGATCTCGAGCGAAGGCGCACTGCGTTCGATCCAGAGGGGGGAGGGGAGGATAAATGCCATAAATTTACATTGGTTAATGATAATTAATTGATTCGTCGAATAATATTTGGCGACTTGGTGCGTGCAAGACATCGATTAAAAACGTATGAAGATTATAAGTATTATTCACAAGAACATTTTTTGTTCCAGATTCGTAGTCTTTTTTTGTAAATTCATTGTTTTGTCGTATCGTGAAAAAAATTTGGACGAATTGAGCGAATTTTTTGGTTACGGATTAACAAAATGGTCAATCAACAACAATAACGAAGCCACGAATTGGCTGAATCGCGACTAAAAAATCAAAAAATTTAATCGAATCAATAAAATTGTAAAATGAATAAAAATTCTCCAATAAATAAAAAAAATGTTTTCAGAATAATTGAGAACATTTTTCCTGAGGATAGCAGAATTTAGACATTATTCTTCTATCGGCGAGATTAACATCGCTAAAACAATAATTTTTGTCTCGAATTGGCTCCGAATTATACTCTCACGATATATCTGCTGATACACAAATCAAAAAGGCTGCGAATCAGTGAATACACAAGATAAATAGGTGCATCGGATAGATCAGTAACGAATTGAAGAACAGAGAAATACGACATTTCATATCCCGATATTAAAAAAAAAAAAAAAAAAAAACGTTAAAAAAATAAGCGCAAAAGCAGAATAAGCGACCGTGACAGAGCAACATTATAAAAATATAAAAATGAGTGACGACACTCGCTGCGGGGGAAGCAAAGAGGGATAATCGCCCATCGATTCCAACGCTATTTTCTTAAAATCATTTTTTTTTTCTTTTCAATCAATCAATCTCTTTGCTCGTCACTTCTTAAGGGGGTTTGAATTTACCCTGAGAGCCGGGGCGGCGCGGGAGCTCGCACCAATAGTAGATAGCAGTTCCATCCGGTGTGACTCGATGGGGCGGAAGTGGATTTCCAATAACGCTGCTGGACATTGCGCGTCTTCTTCGTCGTCTCGGAAGCGTCGCGCTCTGTCTCTGACCGCAATCGTAAGTATTCGCTCTCGTTATTCTCGTTGCGTTCGCATTTTTGTCACGTTCGTGATCGACGACCCGCGAATTACGACGATTATCGTTGTCCGTAGAATTTTCATCGTTCACCGAATTATTTCCCAAAAAATGTTCGTTCGTCGAGTCGCCATTTTTCTTCCTCGACGCATGAGTTCCAATGATCTCGTCGTCGCTGAAATAACGACGCGGACGATGACGAACGCGTCGACGTCTCGGCGTGGTCGATAATTCGCGATTCTCGTCGGCCATCGAGATTCCACGTTTATCTGTTTTTTCGGAATTACGTTTTTTACGATTTTCCGCGATCGTATCGTTCGAACGTGAAGTATCGTTTTCACTTGGTAATACGGTTCCGTAACCGAGTGGCAATTCTTCCTTTCCGTTGACCAAAATGGCGCCGGCATCGAGTTTGAGCATAACGTTGTCATCGGTGAGACAAGTTCCGGTGCTCGTTACGAGAATCTCACTTCCCACCTCGATGTGATGCTGATGACGATTGCGATGAGATTTTTGGATCGGGACGGACGATGACGTGACGGACGTTGAATTGGTTTGACGTTGCTGACGGTTTCCTGGATAGTCCAAAATTTATAGGCATGGTTTTTTTTTTATTTGTTATTAATTTTTTTTTTTTAATGAGTTATTGGAGAATCGATGGATAATGCGGGGAGACGCAGTCGGTCGAGTGTACTCGCACCCTCTCGTAACGGAGAGAAAAGTCGGCGAGGATATGTGGCTTATCGTGACGCTCTCGATATATAATAATAACTAACGATTTTAATTCGTTCTGTGAAGTTTTAACGTTTTTATTCTGTATGCTTTTCCGATTTCCGGCGACGCGGAAACCCCGTCGATTCGACCTCCGTCGAGAGGGCGAGAGGGCTATTTTATTTATTTGCTCTTTTCGTTTGTTTTTCGCAATAGGATACGTGAATGAGTTTGTTTGATTCATCTCTGCAGGGAATTATTCTCATGAAATTGAATGGTTCTTTTTCCGACAGTATGACCGCCAAACAAATGAATAATTATTGTTATCCAAATTGTGGGAGAACATATAAATTCAATTACCAAGATTTTTCAATAAAGACAATGTCAAAGGCATTTTTTTCCGCTCAAATATATATTATGCAATGTCAATACTGATTATGGTTATCGATATTACATAATAATTATATTGAGAAACTTACAGTAGTATTCATATTGTAAATAATTACAATATTCATATTATTCAAAATTAATCGGCTAATCAATAAATTCCCTAACCTTTGAAAATTAATTCATTTAATTATTTATATAATTAGAATAATAATGTTATTCAAAATCAATCGATCAATCAACAAATTAAAAGAAATCCATTCCCAATTAATTCCCCCGAAATTGTAAATAATTACGATACCAATATTCTTTTCATTATTAAATAATTATCAACAAACGATCGTTACTTCTCTTCCTTCTACCATAAAAAAAAAAATTCGACGAAGATTCAGCGGATGATTCATAATTTTTTTCTCAAAAAACACACAATTTGTGGGTATCGTGCAAAAATTAATGCTGATGGTTATGTAGATTTTTGATATTTTTGGGATGTCGATTTTTGGTTATATATACGAGAGGTCGCGAGTACACTCACCACCACCACCTCCGACGCGTGCCGAAGTCTCGTGATAAGCTTCCGCGTCCTTATCCTTGTTCGATCTCCGTCTCGTCGATGGCGACGTTCGATTTTCGTTTTTGGATCTCGTCGTCGTCGTCGTCATTGACGCCGTCGTCGTCGTCGTTGTCGCGGTAGAAACGCAACAATTGGCCGTCGTCGCCGTCGACGTAATCGTCGACGTCGTCGTCGTCGACGTCGACGTCGTACAAGTGTCGGAGATCACGTGATTACGCTCCCGGCGATTGTCACGTTTCGGACTGGTTCCGGACTGTTGGGGGGAAGCTCGTCGTCGCGAACGGGGACTTCTCCGGGGATTATCCGATTTTCGAGCCGGGGATGGGCCCCGGCCGCCCCAGCTGCTGCCCTGTTCCTTGGCTACAAAGGAAACAGCCGGCATATGTCGTGCCAAAAGTTATTAAAGACACAAGAGATGATTTTTCGTTTGTTTTCATGTTTTTTTTTCTCTTTTGTTAATAAAAAAAATCGCTCGCTGATTTTTTTAATTCTGTTTTTTTTTTTTTTTCAACACTTTTCCTTGAAGAAAGGTTTTTTCGTGGTTGTTTCCTATTTTTTCGTGTTGATTTTGATTTAGAAAAATCGTTTTTTTTTTCGTCCTTTGCTCGTTAAAAAAATTGTGCACGCTGATTTTTTTAAATTCTTGTTTCATTTCGTTTGAGAATTAATCGTTTCCATTTGTTGTTGTGTTGGCAGCGATTTTTTTGATAGTCGTTTTGTTTTTTTTTTCGTGTTGATGTTGGTCTGGTGATTGGTGTAAGTGGTTGAATGGAGTAAATGAGGCATGGGCCGTTTCGTGTATATGTACATATATGAATATGTTGTGTACTGATAGCGATACTGATAGCGCGAGGCGTCAAGAGGCTGGTGAGGCATTCGGATGGATTTATCGGACATGGAAAAAGATTGGATATCTCGCGCGAACATCGTCACTCGTTTCTCTCGATTTTTTTTTTCTATTTTATATTTTCCGTTTTTTAAAAATGCATGTCAACCTCGGTCGTGATATTTCACGCTTGTGTGTCTCGCCCGAAGAAGGTGCTGACGGGCGAAGACATACTTATGTCGTAATTTCCTTGGAAAGGCCGGGCAACGAGAACATTTGGGACCGGGCTGATTAATCGTCCATAATCGACAGGGAATGGAACGATAAAGACGGTCGCTTGGACCGGTGAGGTGGGGGAGGGTAGATAGAAATGTTCCATGACCGATAGACGTATGTACATACATATTTGGAATTTTTCATATCGGAATAATAAGCACGTACGCGGGAAGGAGCGATTGCATGCGTTACAACGTGCCGGAATCGACGATTCACATATTTCGTCACAGTACAGAGATGCAATACTACACACTACGGGTGGGAAAAATAAATATGTGTATTTATACATTTATATATATGATAAATAATATATAAATAATCGAATCAAACGAGAATTAGAGAAGTAGGGAGTCGAATGTTTGCAAGGAGAGTGCGCCTTCGCGTTGTAATATTTCAATTATCATTATTATTCTTATTATTATTGAACGAGGGGAGCAACTATATCAGCTCGAATTATATTGGAATATCGAAAAATGAATAGGTGAACGAAATTATACGAAGTAAGAATAATCAAAAACGCAATAAATATTTGTAATTCAATTTTGGACTAAGATTAGAAAAGGTTAAGTTGATTTTGGGACAATTGCAATCTTTCTTCCTTCAGCACCATTATCATTATCATTATTATTATCATTGTTACAAACAAAAAAAATCTAAAAAAAAATTTTTTTGTCGACAGATTCGGCACAAAATAATGTTAAATACTAATAATAATAATAAAATAAAATACATTTGCACCGTAGGCCTGCCACGGGATAATGATTATCATCCAGTGATCGAATCAATGGTAAATATCTTTCTACCTCCATTCCTCAAACTTTCCCAATGATTCAAAGCAATAAAATAAAAAAATAAAAATAAATATTTTGCTGCTGCTGCTGCTTCTGCTGCTGCTGCTGCTGCTGCTGCTACTGAGCACTACTGCGTCTACTGGGCTGTTTGATTTTCGTGATGTTTTCGATCATGTACGAATTATGAAATTTTGTTGGATCAATCGGGGAATTAAATTACCGTCGCGAACGTCTCCGGCCTCGATTTCGTTCAGTCCATTGGCCATCGAGTCGAGACCTTCGTTTTCGGATCGAGCTTTCGTCGACACTTGATCAGGTTTCGTTCGCCATCCTCCGCGAACAAAATAGTTCAGATTCGCGCTCGGATCGGATAATCGTCGCTGATGACGATACATGAAGAGTTCCTCCGCGTCGTCCCAATCGGCGTCCCAAATCGCATCCGTCGCCGAATAACCCGGCTCGGACGTCGGGGTTTCGGCCCCCGAACCCTTTGGCTTCGTTACCGCCATTTCCGCGTGTCCTTTACCTAAAAATATCATCGTTCTAATATTATTTCCGATTTTCGTCAATATTTATTGATTATCATTTTCATTTTAACCATTTTACAAGAAAATCTCCCATTTTTTGCGAGATTTTTCTTTTCCTGGCAATGATAATGAGATGCATGTATATTAATAACAATGAATAATTATTGAATGATCGTTTACTTATATTTGTGATTATTACTAGAAAAATATGTTTTATTTAATCATATTATTTTATCTTCATTCATTATCTATTTATTTCAGTTGTTTAAATTTAATAACATTTATACAAATTCATCGAGTATTAATATATCAATTGAATTTAATTCAGAGAAAAAATACTACAGAAATATGATATTTAAAAGAAAATGATCTTATCAAACTCTTCGAAGTGTAGACAATTCATTGACGTAAACGTCTCGTAAATGGCTTTTCGAAAAATAGTGAAATTAATTGAAATTGATTTTACTACTTTTTTCATGTCCGTGTGGGCAATCGTGATTTATTTTAAACACGATAACGCGTTATCGTGTCGTATCTCGTCATCGCAATCACGAATCGACGATCGCTTTGCGGCCAACGAAAAAAGAAATAACAGATTCATAGAAAAAAAAGTCCAGAAAAAAGCAACTCGATGCTGATTAATGCTTCGAGATATTCGATGAAAGAAATGCGTACCTTGGGGTCCCTTCATGCGTACGAATTCGACCCGTTGAGAGGAAGCGCCGGAGAAGAGGCCGAAGGTCATGCGCTGGGCCATCTTCGAGCTGAGGCTCGACTGCGGGAAAAATTCAGAAAAATGAATTTTCGTGGGAAACAAATTTTCAAAACGACATTCGTCGATACGAAAAAATCGACGAAACATGATTAAAAAAAAAAAATACAGAATATAAAGCATGAAAGATAAAATGAAATAATAAATAAAAGATGAAATAAATTAGATGAATAAAATAGATGACATAAATTGACCGAATAAATCAGAAAATTCGTGAAATGTGAGAGATATAAGATCCGAAAAATTCTCACCCTAGCGTCGTAAACCTTCTTGAGAGCGTCGTATCTTATGGAACCGAGAAATATGACGCCCTGCACGGCTCCGTCGCGGTCAGAGGCCACGAGTTCCACGCAAACCATTTCACCGTCCCTAACTAATATATCACAGAACACTTCGTCGAAATTGTCGACCATGAAGCAGATGTGGGGATAAGTCATCTCCTCGAGATCTCCCTTGGCGTCCATCCTTCGACGACTCGGACTCGCGTATACCTTTTGCGAATGACGCCTCAGGACCTGTCATTTTACATATTTTATTTTTTAATCATCGATTTACGTATGGAATTATGGAAATTATGGCAATGATCGAATCACGAGTTTACCTGCAATTCTTTCGGACTCGTTCGCGTGCATATCGCGAGGGTTAGAGTATAATCGAATTGATGAACAACGAGATTCAGATAAACCGTTTCCTCCCAATCGATGTCCGGATCGCCGATGGGCAATTTCTTGCTGTCCTTGCGAAATACGTCGACTTCCGTTTCGAACTTTGGCAAGTATCTCGATGATGTCTTAACGTGTTTTTTACGAACGAAAAATAACAAATCGTCCCCGTCTATCGTGTGCTCGGCTTGAAAGAGAAAGTGACGAACGAAGAGATCGGTCCAGTATGTCGTACCCTGCAGCATCACGAAACCAGAATCTGAAAGAAAAAAAAAACAAGTTCCAATTCATCATTTATTCATCGATTTTTTCGGTAATTATTTCAGACTGTAACAAAAATTAGCAGGAATTGAAGGATATAAGAAAATTTTCCCAATATTTATCCGTTGGAACAAAATTAAATTTGTCGAATATTCGTTAGATTTTACTATTATTATCTTTCATAATTGTGTGACGTTTAATATTTTTGGTACCCAACTT
>OZ020167.1:19540969-19608529 GCA_963971145.1 Sussaba pulchella | reverse complement strand
TTCGAAGGGACGTTAACAGGTACGAGTCCTTCGAGACGCACGTTCTCGCGTGCATTTTGCGTTCGTCGGAGTTCGTCGGAAGGAGGGGCGGCCCCGAGGTTCGAGCATGCAATCGATAGACGGAATAAGCGAATCGAGCACGGAACACACTTGTGCAGCTCAAACCAGCTGTGTACTTCTGCTTCGACTCTGCCCTTTTACAAACATTTTTTTTTAATCTGCGCAATCTCGACGATCGTTTTTCGCTCCATTCTCAGCAATCTCGTATTCCACTTCGTCTCATTCTTCGACAGAATATTTGTCTCGGAGATAAATCAAATGCAAGCAATGCTGCGTCCTGTTCGATCCTTTATAAGAATTAATTACGTGCTCAGTCGGTAACTGAAGAAAAATAAAGATTTTTAAAAATGTCTCGCCGGGGAGAATCACAAGGTTGATGATGCAACATTTTTTTATTCATTTGAAAAACATTTACCATCCTTCGATGAATGATAAATAAATTTAAATGAAGCAAATAACGTAAAATGTTTTTATAGTATTTTTTTTTGTTACTGACTGAGCTTGTTCCGCTTCGTTCTGAATGAGTCATGAAACCGCGGGCATCGGGGAGCGAATGGAAATTAAAATTAATCACGGTGACGACCTTAGCTCTTATCATTCTCTGTACACATACGTATATATGTACCATTCGATTCATAAATATACATATATAGTATATATGTACAGAGAAATATACATTTAAAGGCGTGTTTGAGTAGAATAAATAACATAAATAACGCAGATAAATCAATAAATACCGACAAAAATCTACAAATGACCCACCGTCTTTGAGTAACTGTCGCATCTCCTTGGTTCTCTGGAAATTAATTTCCTCGAGAAGCTGTTCGAGCATCGTAGGAGCTCGGGGAAAACCCGCCGAGCTACCGGCTAGACTGGCCATTATCTCGCAGCTCTTGTCACACCGACTGACAACGTAGCCGAGAACGACGAACCACCGATCACCAAACGAACTCAATTAATCCCACCCATGGGGCCTCGGGCCACACCAAAGTCACCTTATTTTCGTACATCAAACGATTGTATTACAAATTCATTCAAATATAAATAAAAATAAATAAATGTTCAAAAGTGCAATTATATCAAAAATATGTAAACGGAGTAATTTCTATGACGTGTGGATTCTGCGATAGATGGACCTCGTCCGCCGGGTTTGTCACGGATGATAACTCGAGCCGCACTTGTATAAGACAAAAATTGCGATTTGTACAGATTTTTGAAATTTATTCTATTCTTATATTTTTCGGAAGGAATTCGATGATTAAATTTTCTATACGTCAATTTTTCGTTTTATTTCAATTATAATTTTATTTTTTCAGACATGTTTAAAGCGCGTACGCGCTTGGAGAATTTGAGTTTCGTTCGTTCGTGCTACTCGTGCCAGCAGGTACTGCGAACTCCGAACGCGGAGCCACATCGCGTCCCAGCTTCGCTCTTTCTCTCTCTCTCTCTCTCTCTTTATATATATATATATATTGTCTCTCGTAACGTAGGTGAGCTACACATATATATATGTATGTAGAAGGTTCGAAGCTTGTAAGACCGTGGCTGGCAACGAGATACGAAGCATTGGTTGTGCCGCTGGTGTTGCCGCCGCTGCTGCTCCTGCTTACGCGGTCGATAAAACGTCGCGCAAGCGCTTCGCCGATGGCGCTAGCTCGTGGACGACTTTTAACGTCGACAATGAAAATACCTAATCTCAACAATCCCGAAACAAGACATCAAACTAATTTTCACACTTGACAATTTATCGCAAAATTAATTCTACAACAAATTTTTTTGAATAAGAAAAAAAACTAGATATAAACATTAATTAAATTGAGATTGATATCATCAAAGATTTTCAATCAATGTTTGAATTATAACGAACGCATTCGATGCATGGAAGTTATAGCTAAAGTAATTTTTGGTTATTCAATTTGAATCTCTCGTTAACTGTGAAATAATCGTTTGGAGTTTTGTTATCCGGCGAGGGGGAGGTCAACGCTACGACCGAGATATTAGAGCGACCCGTTCGACTGACCTCTTCTTCCTCGGGTAGATAGCGGACCCGTGGAAATTTCTCGAAGCCGGGTCATTTTACCGCAACGGACGTTCGGTTTCACGTCCACGATTTTTTTTGAACGATTTATGGATCGTCGATCATTCGGAATTTTTTTATTGATAAAAAATTAAGATTTCGGGAAGAATTTATTGACAGATTTTTTGATCGATTGGTATTTAAGGGCTTTATGGAGAGAGCTGTGCGGTGGATGGTAATTTTACCCATGATTACGCATAGCTCGACTTCCATCCGTTTATGTGCGTGTAGGTTTGTGTGATTATTTTTTTCTGTCTTTTTTTTTTTTTCCTCGTTGTGACGATTTACTCTACTCATCTCTATTGGCGGTGACGAGTGAGATACGGGCCACGCCAGTGAGTTTCTCGGTGTTGAAAACTCTCGGAGTCCAACAACTCACCACTATTCCGGCCAGTGTGACGGTTTCCTTCGAACGCGTGAGCTCAAGAGACTCCGACGAATTTACCGCGGACTTGTAAGCATTGAGTTTATAATTTAATGTTATTATCACGCAAGCGCGAGCGTTGAGATTGCGAGGCAATTTTTCTCCCCTCGATTTTCAATTAATCTTTTATTGATTACTTCACAGTGTTTTTATTTTATTTTATTTTTATTCCTTTTATTTATTTTGGGTTTTGAGGAAAAAAAATATTTGTTAGATGATCTTCGATCGTTGGGTCTATGAGCTTGCGATGAAATCGGGAGTTTATTTAATTTTCATTGATAAAGTTTGATTGAAAATTTTTAATTTGCTTTTATTTCATCGTTTTTTCTACTTATTCTTACTTTATTCGTTGATTTTACGGCGAAAGGGAGAACGGAGATTGTTTTTCTGAATTGTTGGATCGATGAAGTTGCGACGAAAACGTTTTGCTTTGATTTAATTATTTCGATCTATTTATATTTCTTTATTTTGGTTACATTCACGTTTTCAAGAGGGAGGACGATTTTTTTCTTTCGATCGTTGGATCGATGAACTTAAAATAAACATGCTTGTTAAATTCAATTTCATTGATTGAATTTTATTGACAATCTTTCATTGAATTCGATTCGATGATTTAATTAATTCATTTTAATTTCTTTATTTTTTTCCATTTAAATTTTAAAGAGAAAAGGAGATTTTTTTTTGGATCGTTCGATCTATGAGCTGCGCAATGGGGCGAACTGCGTGGACGATCGCATTGATCCAGCTTCTTCTGCTCGTCGTTCTGACGAACGCGGGATGTCCGATGCTACCCACGCCCGAACAAGCTTCCGCTGGGAGGACTTCCGGCGATGGCGGATGGAGAATCGTTATCAGCGGTCGTAACCAAAGATACGTGCCCAACACGATTTACGCAATTGGAATTCGTGGTAATGTGTGCGACATAAACTATAATATATTGTTCAAAATAATGATCGAATCGTTGAAAAATATTAACAACATTTCGTCCCAGAAAAACAAAAAATAAGAAAAAAATTCACATCCGTTAGAAATTTTCCAAAATAACATAAATAAAATTTATTTCAGGAACTTCGACAATCGATAACGATCGAAAATTCCAGCGTTTCACGCTTTCCGTGGATTCGCAACACGCGCCGAACAGTCCGGTATCGAAAGTCGGCTCCTTTCAACTTTATTCGGACGGTCAGACTGCGTTCAACGAGGATTGCGTTAATACGGTTTCCGAAGCTTTCGCTGGACCAAAATCCGAGATTCAGGTGATGTGGCGTTCGCCATCGACGGGTTCCGGATGCGTCGTGTTTACCGCTATGGTACTCGACAATCCGAACGTCTGGTACGCCGAGGATGGCGGCCTTGTTAAGACTTTCTGCGAGGCCAAACCCGGCGAGACGGAAAATCCCGACGAAGCTGTTGCAACTTGCTGCACGTGCGACGAGGCCAAGTATTCCGTGAGTAACGAATATTTGAATTGACCGATAATTTATTCGAAATTATTTACACTCTAGACGGTGGAATATATTATTCCTTTTTATCTCCGTTCTGCAATGAATAACGAATTATTTATTGAAAAGAAAATATTCAACTCGTATGGAAAAATAATTTGGAGATCTATTTGCCATATTCCGGTATAAGATGCTATATGTTACTATATTTTGATACATTTACATACATCGCAAATCCACGAATGACAAAAATAATTTTTCGTTATCTCCCTCGTCCAAGCCACTATTTTTATTCCTCTCTTTTCATATTCGTCCTCGCAGCTCGTGATGGAAGGAATCTGGTCGAACATAACCCATCCGAAAGATTTTCCCTTCTCAGCTTGGTTAACGCACTTCAGCGATCTAATCGGTGCCTCGCACGAGCCGGATTTTTCGTTCTGGGGACGCGAACACGTCGCGACCGATGGTTTTCGTCAATTGGCCGAATGGGGCTCGGCTTCCGGTCTCGAAGCCGAGCTTCGAGCGAATTCCCAGCATCTTCGAACTCTCGTCAAAGCCGCGGGACTTTGGTATCCCAACGTCAATACAAATACAACGACGAGTTTTCGCGTTGATAAGAAACATCCTCTCTTATCGGTCGCTTCGATGCTCGGTCCGTCGCCCGATTGGGTCGTCGGTGTCAGCAAATTAAATCTATGCCAAAAAGATTGCACGTGGACCAATCGCATGATCATCGATCTTTATCCGTGGGATTCCGGCACGGACAATGGCATAAGTTACATGTCGCCGAATTCCGAAACTAAACCGCGGGAAAAAATGAAACCAATCACGACGAATTATCCGGAAGATCCACGATCGCCGTTTTACGATCCAAGAGGAAAACCGATGTTGCCACTCGCTCGAATTTATTTGAATCGTGAAAAAGTTATACAACGCAGCTGCGACGAGGATAGTCTTAAACAGCAAGTAGCTGAATTCGAAGTCGCTGAAAATACCGAAGATACTTCGAGACGTGAGGATATTGTTTTTAATTATCTATTTTTATTATTTTTTTTTATTCATTATTATTTTTTTTATAATAATTTATAATATGGAAATATTATTTTTTTAAAGTTTGATCAGCTTCGAGTTGGTCGGAATTGTATTTTTAATCTGAAAATTGATTCGATTAACGATATTTTTCCTAGGAGATTTAAAAAAAAGATTTTTCAGACAATTGAGTCCCTAATAATAATAATAATAGAATACAATATAATATAATATATTACTATTATCAATAAATGTCTCAAAACTATCGAAAAAAAATTCTAGTTAGACTCAACACAATTTTTCTGGATCGAAATACGATTTTAACCTAATTAACTTAATTAAAACAATAATAATCGTAACAGCCGAGTGTCAAACCAACGAATACACCGATTGGTCCCCGTGTTCGGTTAGCTGTGGAAAAGGTTTGAGAATGCGTACGCGAGCTTATCGAATGCCCGAAAAAGCTCGCATGCTCGGATGCAACCGACAACTCGTATCTAAGGAGATGTGCGTCGCGACGATTGCGGAATGCCCGTGAGTTTGTGTTGCAAAGAAATTAAATATTGAACCAAATAACGAACATTTATTTTTGGGATCGATTGAGAATGATGTCAATGAAATAATATATATATTTTTTTGCTTGTACAGAGGGGAGGAAGAGATCCGGGATAACGACGAGATCACATTTACCGGAACGGAAAATGCGGTTTGCGAGACTACGGAGTGGAACGATTGGTCCGAGTGTTCGTCAAATTGCGGTGTGGGATTAAAAATGCGTACGAGAAGATTCAAGGATCGCATGGGACGGAAAAAGTGTCCTCAAGTGTCTCTGGTTGAAAAAACGAAGTGTATGGGACCGCCTTGTGGACCCGGTGTTGAGGAAACTGTCGATCCAACGTGCCAGGTATTTTGAACAGTCGTCAAAGATAATTTCTTACGTTCTTTTTCAAACGATCCACAAAACGAACCTAAATAATTAAATGACAGAATAATAAATAATATTGAAAAGAATTAAGCTCAGCCTGAACTAAAAATTTAGAAACCATTACGAAATCGTAGAAATAACACAAATGAGGAGAGAGCCTATATTAGGATAGAGAAATCTGATTGAAGATAGAAGAAGAAATAATAATAATTTCACAGGTGACCGAATGGACCGACTGGTCTCCCTGCAGTGCTTCGTGTGGCAAAGGAATTAAATTGCGAACGAGGCTGCTCATGGTCGATCCCTCGAGGCAGGAGGAATGCTCGTCGAGGGTCGAATTGGTGCAGCAAAGGACTTGTCTCGTTCAGGCTGACTGTACTTTCGATATGGCTACGGCCAAAGGTAAATTTTATATTAACAAAGAAAATCTATTTATCAGGCTTCCTTCTTCCTCTCCTTCATTCATTCAATTCTGGTTTTTACGGCCGAAATTCATTTTAATTTTTTAGTAGCTGGACTCGCTGCTGTTTTACCGACCGATCCTTTTTTTTATGAAAGAATAAATCTTCAGACAAAATGAGTCTACGTATTTTTTCATTTATTTCAATATAATAAAGTGAGAAGAGAATGACAATAAAAGAGTTTTTGATTATTATTATTTTAATTTTTTCAGTCGTTTGCATGGAAGAAGCGGACGTTGGTCCATGTCGAGGATACTTCCAACGTTGGGCATTCGATCCGAGAAAGCTCATGTGCGTTTCCTTCGGCTATGGGGGATGTCGTGGCAACAGGAATAATTTTCTCACGCTGGAGGAGTGCACGACTACGTGTGGAATCGTGAGTATTTAAATGAGATGAATTTAATATAAAAATTTGATTCTTCGCTGTAGCGATTGAATTAAAATTCGATCAATACTGCGAAAGAATAATTTATTAATTGATCGAAAGTTTCATTGTTACGTTTGAAAACGCAGGTAAGAGCCGCGCTGACCGGTCAATCGCTTCCGGATCCAGCCGGGCTTCAGCAAAATCAAATCGTCCCACCGGCTCCTCAGCCTATCGACTGCATGGTCACCGAATGGTCACCTTGGAGTCCTTGCAACGTCAGCTGCGGTCCCGGTCGTCTAACCAGCTTCCGCATGATCAAGGTACGTCATTACACGACCGTTAAAAAATAAAAACAAAAGCAAACACACAAAAAAAACATGAAGTCAGTTTAATCCTGCACAAAATTTAATTGACCGCCATCTTAAATTGACCCGTGCGATCGAGTTGCAAAAATACTTAAATATACTTTGAACATTGTTGAATCAATTGATCTTAATGACAAGTACGATTGGAATTATTTACATGCACAAAAAAATTCATGAAACGAAAAAATGTTTTGGAAGAGAGTTCGTTTACGAGAAAATGATAGGGTCGAAATGACCCTGTGCGTGGTGTAAGGGTTAAAGAAGCGTTTACCAATTTTTAAACCATTTCTAGCGAAATAAATATTGTTTTTTCCCATAGCGTGAATCGGCAAACGGTGGACGGCCATGCCCGAGAAAATTGCAGAGACGCGCACGCTGCATGTTGGCACCCTGCGAGTGAAACGGCCATCGTGAACTTCGTCGTTACGTGTCAACAATTATTATACAATGATATCGTCTAATTATAATTATCGACAATCGTAATAAAATAAAATAAAAAAAAAAACGTCATAATGGCATTGTAATACATAAAAATAAAAATGAATGGAATAAAGCCGTTGTCTTCTATTGTGGATAAATATTAATGATTTTCCTTATCGTGATTATACACCAATAATGATAATAATAATCATAATAATAATACGTCGGTTGGTATTTTTGCGATTTTTTTTATTTCCTTCTTTCATTTTTTTATATTTCGATATAGTACAATATGTATACTACTGGACTATAAAGAGAGATACCTAATTATCTGACGCTACTTGGTCGTGACGACAACGGTCATCCTCCAGCCTCCGTCTTCCCTGATCGCTATGTGAGATAATTCTTTTCTTCTTTTCAAAGTTTCTTTTTGGGTTACGGTGAGTCGAAACTTTCGTATTTCATTTCTTCTTCGAAATCCATTTTTCGCCGCCAACTCGGACGGTAACGAAGCTAGCCGCGTAAATTATTTCCAGAGCTTCCGGGGTTCCGATGGGCAGCGCAGATAGGAACAGAATTTCACTGCACTCGGAAATTAGGCTATCATTATTCATTATTATTATTATTAATATTAATATTAATATTATTATTATTATTAATATTATTATTATTATTATTATTATTATTATTATTATTATTATTATTATTATTATTATTATTATTATTATTATTATTATTATTATTATTATTATTATTATTATTATTATTATTATTATTATTATTATCATTATTATTTTTTTTTTTTTTAATTGAAAAAGTGTTTTTTGTCGGCTGATAAAAGATTCTTTACCGACCGAGTGGGTTTCGACTCCCGCGTTATCAATAGCCACAGTAGTTATTAGTAATTTTTAGTAGAATTAGTTAGTAGTACGCTAATATTACGAACATGTCGATATTGATAAAATTTCGAATAACATATCGATCGTTCAAACGATTTTTGATGTGTTGTGTTGTACCCGTTGATGATTTTTCAATTAATTTGTCAATAATTCTTTCCTTTCTTTTCTAAATAACATTTTTGTTTTTTTTTGTTAATTTTTAATTAATTTTTTCTTTTAGTTTCAAATAGAATTTTGGTAGTGCGATGGGCAATAGCCCGATCTCGCTGCCCGATCCGAGCATCGTATCATTGTACTGGCAGTTTGTAACAGTGGCCCGTACGAGCCACGCTCGCAAATTGTGCAGGTGAAAAAATACACGAGTCCATCCAGCCTTTCCGGTTAGCTCATCACGATGTACATATATAGATATATATAATATATGATATACCCAACGTATATTTATAACATATGTATACTATGACTGTCCAATGGCGATCAATGCTACGTCTTAAATTTTTTTCCTTTTTTCTCTTTATATATATAGACCGAAGAAACAGTGAAGGTGTGAGAGAGAGGGAGAGAGAGAGAGAGAGAGATCAGGTTGGATTAGATTGATTATTAGCGCACTATGACGTGGAAGGTCCTCTACCACACAAGCCGCGATCAAAAAATAAATATAAATAAATAAAATATTATTAATTGATGATAATTATTACTGATGGAATAAAAATAATTATCATAAATATCAACAATAATAAGTTAAGTTCTTTCTCTGTTATAAGTTATAAAATTAAGTTATTCAGAGAAATCGGTATAATAACAAGAATAATAATGAGAAGGAAGAGAAAAGGAGGGAAAAATCACAAGTGGTTCGTTGGATGATAAAAATTCTATAGCATCGATAGCACGATCATAACAATGATAAATATTATCGCGCCCGCGCGCTTATTGTTGCTCAATTCGGAACGGGGTTCGTGGGGGCGACCGGGCGACCGTCAAATACCTCCGCTTTGCGTACCATCACATCCTTCATCATTATTTTCATGTACTCCGTCATCTTTTCAAAAATGTTATCATCATTATTATTATTTTTTAAAATCGTTCTTTTTAAAATGATCAATAGAGTAAACTCTTGATTTTTCGCTCTCTCTCGGGCGACGAAGGCATCGTTGTGGCTCTCGGCGGCTCTTGCGAGCTTTTTCTTCTTCACATTCCTCGTTTCGTCATCCACCCTCTCGTTTCGGGGGGGTAGCGAAAAAAATTAATAAACGAGAATCGAATGAATGATTAAAAATAAAGATAAATAAAAAATTTGATGTCTCAGAGCCAACCGGTTGTGACGTCGTGACCCGGAGGATTTTGCTCGATACCAGCGAGCCTGTGCAAACGATTGGCCGATCCGTTGCGTTTGAAGTTCGACGAAACTTCGCTGTTCGCATTGACGCCGGACGAGGGATCTTCGGGATCGTCGGAATTCGCTGGACCAGCCTGCGCCCCGACGACGCTTTCCTCCGTCGTCGACGGTGTCAACGGCGGGGTTCCGATCGCCATTGTCGTCGTCGCCGTTATCGTCATCGTCGTCGTCGAATTCGTTTCTTCACCTGCAACGAACGTTTGCGATCGTGGTCGATGAAATATATAAATTATTATTATTATTATTATTATTATTATATGATGAAAATGATAATGAAAAATAAATGTAAAGATAGGAACCTCAATTCCGGTTTCTGTTAGTTATATATATATCATTGATAAATATATATTAATTATTGATATCTAATGATTTAATCATATATATGGACTGGGTATAGATATTAATAATTAATATATCATTAATAATAATTAATAATAAGTAATAATTATTATTATAATAATTAACAATAATAATTAATAATAAATAATTATTATTATTATTATAATTAACAATAATAATAATTATATATTATTATATTATATTATATTGTATTATATTGTATATAATATTATTGTTTATTATTATTATTATATTATATTATATTATTATTAATTAATAATAATTAATATATCATTGTATATTATATATAATATAAAATTCTTCTCTATTATTCTACCAAAATCCATACAATTTCCACCTCTCCAAATTCATTGCACGATAATGAATCGATTCACAGACAAATCAATAACAAAAACCATTTCAAATCCGTTCCAATCGAACCAAATCCCACCCCCGATTTCGACATTCACCCACAGGAGCCTGAAAAAAAAAATGGCCACCCTCACCCAATCTCTCGGTCACGCTCGAAGCTTCCCCGGTGTCCAGACTCGGTTGTTGGCTCTGCGTCACTTCGTGACGTCTCGCCGGAATCGTTTGCGACGCCAAATCCGGTCCCCGCGTCGGTACGCTGCTCGCGCGTTGCAATTGTCCCTTCGTCGCTGTCGCGATCGCTCGAGCCGTCGCCGTCGTCGGCAATCCCCCGGCGATCGGTCGTATCGTCGTCGACGGGCTTTCGATCGTGCTACCGTTTCCGCTCGTCATCGTCGGTGTCGATGCTCTCGAGGCCGAAAATTTTTTGCGCTTTTTTCGCAATGCCGCGATCGCCGGACCCAAACCGTGAGCAAACACGTGATGCGTCTCGTGGGTTCGTTGATTTCGATTCTCGACGATCGTACGGTGACGCGAATTTTCGTTCGACGAATCGGCGGATTGTTGACGATTGTTGTGATGACCGTTGTGATGATGTTGGGATCGCGAGGTAGTCGTGGGAACGTCGAGGGAAGATTTGGAATCGGACGAACCTTCGGAACGCGAACCACCGTCCTCCGATGCCGGCGAGTACATCGAATCCTCGGATCGCGATCGACCTGGATGAATTGATTTTTTTTTAATTGAAATTTTTTGTTACAAAAATAATTTAATCAATTGAATAATAATAATAATAATAATAATAATAATAATAATAATATTAATAATTAAATAATATATAATAATAATAATCATATTATTAATTATACATATTATATTAAATTATATGAATATTATTATTATTTATATAACAATAATAATAATAATAATAATAATAATAATTATTTTTATTATTATTATTATTATTATTATTATTATTATTATTATTATTATTATCATTATTATTATTATTATTATTATTATTATTATTATTATTATTATTATTATTATTATTATTATTATTATTATTATTATTATTATTATTATTATTATTATTATTATTATTATTATTATTATTATTATTATTATTATTATTATTATTATTATTATTATTATTATTATTATTATTATTATTATTATTATTATTATTTTTTTTTTTTTTTTTTATTTTCCTGAAAATAATAATAATAATAATAATTCAAGCTCAACAGTTCGATATTTATTATTATTAATATCATTCTATTCTATTATTTTTTCATTAACCGTCAATTTCCTAGAATTACTACAAGATAATTGGCCGAGAAGACAAATTTAGCGCTGAATTAAATAACGACGATAACAAAAAAAAAGATAATTAATGAAACCATACCAATGAGCCGGGAAACCCGTCCGGCTTTGGCAGCCTCGATGAGAGTGCCCCAACGTCTCTTTCTCGAACCGTTGCGATTGCAACGCGTTTGACGGGCGCAAGTCGCAAGTCCGGGAACGCTGTTGGTGCTCGTGTGATGAGGATGTTTCTTCGGTGTAGTACCAGGACCGAATATACCGCTGAGAGTGCTGCCGAAGAGATCGTTGTGCGAGCTTTCGGACTGTCCGTGCTGCAACGAAGCTATGAATTCGGCCACGGGTGGCAAACTTCCGCTTCCGCCGGGCTGGGGAGCGATGTTGAAGCCCTTCATCAGGCGACGTTCCTTCTGTCTGTTCTTCTTGCCTCCGGCACCTGTCGAATTTTTTCGTTGGATTATTTTTTTTCAATGGATTCGTCGAACGATCACTTTTTTCGATAATAAATCTGTAATAATATTTATACGATGTAATAAATCATATATAATTATACGAACAATTGTAGTTATTGTTTATTATTATCATTATATTTTTATCGGGCTTTCTTTAGATGATTGCGGCTCATCATTATTATAATTATTGATCGAGTTGGATCCCTGAAAAACAGGGCAGGGGATGGAATAATAAATGATAAATAATTCGACCAATCATATTTTTCTGGGATTAGGGGAAGAGAGAGAAAGAGATAGGAAGAGCTCGGAAGGGAGTTACGGGGCTCACCGGTACCGGTTCCGGATGCGGTCGACGTGTTCATTCCCGAATTCTTCAATATTTCAATGAGCTCGCATCGAAAAGCACTTATGTCCTGCTTTATCTCGTTGACGTCGTCCTCGGTAACGCCCTCGCCCTCCGTCTTGCGTTGTTCAACCGTCACGTAACGCCTCACGAGATTTCTCATTATTCCCTGATACCGGAAGTCCCTTTCCGAAGCCTGTTTCACCTTTCGCTATTTTGTAATTCAAGCAAAGGTGTAAAAAAATTATTATTTACAATTTGCGATTTTTTTCCGTTTGGGTTGATGGATAATTTTTTTTTTACCCTTATCGTTCTCATGTGTTCTTTCTTGGCGGCTCTGCTGTGGCCGCACAATTTCCGGTAGACCCACTGGCCGACGTACCACGCACTTTTCGGGGTCGGAATGATGTTGAACGGCGGTGGCACAGTTCCTCCTTCCTCGAAATAACTTATCCACAATTTGCTTCTCGCGAATTTCCATTCGACGTCTGCTCGTTCCTTTATCATTTCATTGAATCGTTTTATAAAAATTTTATCGACCATTTTTTTGGGAAATAATAATTCTTTTTCGAAAATAAAATACTCACGGATATGAGTTGATAGGAATGATTCATCATGGCGATGAGTAAATTGAGAAGTACGACGATGTTGATTACGGAATACGTGCCGAACATGAGCATTCCCCAGAATCGAGTGAAAACTTTGATGCCATCGAGCTCGAAACTCTCGAGGTCCACCAGACCGAAAACTGCCCAGAAGAGGGTTTGCGTCGTCTCGAACAAGCTGCAATTAATTTCGTCGTTGACGAGACGTCGAATTGATGAGATGATTTCGCGCGAAGTGTTCGGAGACACTTTTGAAGAAATAAAAGATGTATGTTTATTTTTTTTTTTTTGTTCAAACGTACTTGGCGAACCTACGCCAGACTATGCAGGCGTTGGAGTCGGTCGTCATGTTGTTACCGGATGGGTAAAGCATCGCCGTGGGGCATCGTTTCTTTTCCATATCCGCGTAGTACCAGAGCAACTGATTGAGGCCTGGGAAATGAATTGGAACGAATTGTTCGGAAATGGTGTTTGATATGATTTCAACGAGGATGGGATCAATTTTTTTTTCGATTATTTAGCGAGTTTTGTTGATTCATTTTAGGAGAAAATCATTTTAATGAAAATTCGTGCATTTTTTATCAACTTAGAATGATGAACAACGAATTATTTCTTTGATAAAACTAATTTAGTATAACATCTGAGAGTTGATATATTTTGTGTCGATCTTCAAAATTTCGATTTCAATGCGAGATAAATTGAGAAAATGAATTCAAATTCATCTCACCGCAGGAAAATGCAAACAGGACGAGCACGTAGAGAAAGAAGAATTTCATGATGTCCATGACCATCCGCGAGAGCGAAACTTGAAGCGGTCCAAGATGAGGATTTACGGAGAATATATATACCAGCTTCAGTGAGCTATAAACGAAAAATAAAAAAATTAATTAATTTGAAAAAAAAATAATCAACGAATGAAATAAAAAAATAAATTGAACACTAAAACATCAAATTTCGCAATTCCCCAATACATTCCCGAATTTGTTCTAATATAAGCCATAATTAAATAAATAAATTGAAAATTGAAAAAAAAAAACCACTGCAAGCACAACAAAATTATAATCTTGATTTATTAAAATTCCCAATTTCCCGATGAATTCGTAAATTCGTTCGACAAAATAGTTTTCGATAATTGCCTGAATATGTTAGCAGCTGAGAATAATCCTTCGGAAATGAGCATGGGATCCCAAGTGTCCCACTGTTCCCTCTCCAATTCGATTATTGTTCCCGTCTGTGCCTCGTTTTCCTTCTGCACTCTGTAGTAAGCCACGATTCTGAGTGCGACGGTGGCCACGTACAACGAATTAGTGACGAAATCAATTACGTTCCACATATCGTTTACGTATTCCTCGAGACCGACGTCCCAAAGTTGTTTGACCTCGTACCAAATGTGTCCCGTGACCCAAGCGAGTATGACCCACTCGACTATCGTCGGTGCTGCTCCTCTTTTCGTCGGCGGTGCTTCGTGCTCCGAAATATCCTGACCCATCCATAGTCCGATAACGCTTTCGATCCTCTGACTGGCCAGTATTAGCATGACTGGACGACATTTTTTGTTTACAATGGATACGTTAATGTCAATGTAAATTAAGTAGAATTATGTATATAATATTTGTGATTGTAAGATTGAAATTCTAGTGAAACAGATGATAAAAATTATGATCGAGTTTGATTTTTTCAATTGCAATGTGTGCATATATGATATTTATGCAATATTTTATTTCGAAAATTCGAATGAATTTTGAAAAACGGGGATTTATTAGAATTGAATTTAATAAAAATATATATATTTGAATCAGTATATTTTGATGTAATGACCTGAATAAAATCGGTCAAAAAATAATTTTTCCCACAAAAATAAAAATTCCCATGGAACGAATAAACAAAAATCATAATCGAGTTCGACCGAAAGAAAAAAATGGTCCATAAAATCAATTGAAATATTTTTCATGCTCGATTCTATTTCGGCCCGAAGCACGTCGAGTCCGAACCGGGAAATCAAACATCCGCGTGCGATTATACGATTTCCAAACAGTTTACAAATACCTTAAGCCGACGCGTTCGCTAATATATATACATATATACATATACCTGTAATGCAGATGCATGGAATCGCCATGGGCAGGGAGGGAGGAGAGAGGGAGTAAGCACGCGTGACGCCGCGCGAAACTTCGTGCTTTTATGAGCTTATAGGTTTCGTCGTAATAAATTGCGATTAACTCACACAAGAATGTAAAGTAGGACGCTGAATGGCAGATGAATTTGATGAAGGGCTTTCGCATCGTCTGACCGAACACGCTGTGGGGTCCGATGATGTAGGCCACGCTGAATATCGGGAACAAAAGACCTATGCGAACGATCTCCAATGCTTGAAGAGCCATGTTCTTCCGACGGAATCCTGGCAGTCCCTCGTACCAGATGGAAGCTAGAAGTTGCTGCACGTTCGGATGGGCCACGAACTGCAGCACAAGAAATAATAATGATATATAATAATAATAATAATAATAATAATAATAATAATAATAATAATAATAATAATAATAATAATAATAATAATAATAATAATAATAATAATAATAATAATAATAATAATAATAATAATAATAATAATAATAATTATAGTAATAATAATAAAAATAATAATAATAATAATAATAATAATAATAATAATAATAATAATAATAATAATAATAATAATAATAATAATAATAATAATAATAATAATAATAATAATAATAAAAATATAATAATAATAATAATAATAATATAATAATAATAATAACAATAATAATAACTCTAGAACCGTGTCGTATTTTTTTACATACGTGTCCTGTTGGATTGACTACTTAATGTGTACCAAAAATATAGTAAATGTTCTCAAATACTGTATAACTATTCTACTTTGAAGTCCAATTATTATTTTATTTTTGAAAAATATCCTTTGTCATAAAACAATGCAAAATGGCCGTAAAACGTAGTCGGAGTGTGAAATTGGGAGGAGACGAATGACGAAAGTACACGGTTTTAGGGATAATAATAATAATAATGATAATAATAATAAAATTCGTAGTGGCTGTGAGTGAAGCTTTTTCCAACCCGAAAGTCGGAGTTGAGCGAGCGAAGATTGAGAAGTGAGAGAGCGAGGGGGAACGGAAGAGAGGGCAGCAGAGCTTTCGGGTTGCGCACTCAACTGACGTCCAATTGTATTTTTTTTCTAGTTTTTTTCTTTTTTTTTGGTTCTCTTGCCCTCAACACTCTCGGGAGAGATACTGCTTTTGTCAGTTTCGTTCTCACTCGCAGCACTGTTTCAATGTTCTTGTTGCACTTTTTGTGTTTTTTATAAGCATCTACGGGGCATTCCAGGTCGGGTCGACTAGGTGAGGTCATTTTTTTTATTGATATTGCTGTTTTGTTTCGTTCCATTTCATCGACGGCGATGAGAGATATTGTTCTTGTCGGTAGGGAAAAAATTGTATGACAATTGTGCATCGCCTGAGAAAACTTTGTCTCGCACTTATCGAACCTACGACTTGGAACGACCCATACATATGGTACATCTTCTTTTTTTTCCTAACAATGAGTTGTAGCTTCGCTCTACCTTTTTCTGTCGCAATTTAATGGCCAACTTGAGACGATTCAGATGCATCCTTTCGCCGTGTTCGAAAGCCGGACCCGTCGGATCGTGATTCAACAAAACTTCGAGCTCGTACGAACTTCTCGTGTGGTCCAGAAGCGCCGTTGCGAAGTCTTGACACTGCCTTCTTAGTTCCTGCGAGACATTAATCAAAGATCTTATTTTCACGGTTGTCACCTGTACACGCTCGCGCGGACGTTTACAAGGACGAGGATGAGAAATTTTACGAGACAGTCTTTTGCATTTTCGATAGAATTTTTTATTTATTTATTTATTTATTTATTTACTTATTTATTTATTTATTTATTTATTTATTTATTTATTTATTTATTTATTTATTTATTTATTTATTTATTTATTTATTTATTTATTTATTTATTTATTTATTTATTTATTTATTTATTTATTTATTTATTTATTTATTTATTTATTTATTTATTTATTTATTTATTTATTTATTTATTTATTTATTTATTTATTTATTTATTTATTTATTTATTTATTTATTTATTTATTTATTTATTTATTTATTTATCTATTTATTTATTTATTTATTTATTTATATTTATTTCATTTCCCGAGGTTTTTTGTAATTACCTGATACTCGTTCTTGAACTCGTGTTCGAGAAACGACAATCGACGTAACTCCCACGACAGCTCGAAGGCGGTCAGTATAGGATCCTTCGACGACAGAGCTATCAGGGAGGGCGAGGCCAACGCTCTGTAAGCGTTTATTCGACTCCTCGAGTGCCTCAACGAATCTTCCATTCGCGAGGTCACACACTCGTCGCACCTACATTGGCGAGAAAATGCAATAATAATAGGAGTAACAATAATAATGATAATAATCATGATGGTAAAAAGCTCATAATAGCGAGAAGAATTGAAAATTGAAGATCGTACGAGAAATACGAGTGCAATAGTCTTAGCCGACTATTTTTTCTCTCCTTCCTTGATCTTTGATTGTTTGTATTGTGTGAATAATTGAATTAAATAGAATTCTATTCGTTTCAATTATTTCTCTGGAAAAACATTTTTTTTAACAATATTTTGGAGAAGATAACGCGATCACTTACCCACATCTCACGTCGTGAGGCATTGGAAGAACGGATCCGCGATCCAAAAGAATCTTGATGATCTCGTAATTGTCCCGATGGGCCGATAAGATCAATGGCGTGATGTCCGGCGTGAAGGTGGCTGTGTCCGGAGGCAGAGCTTCCCAGCTCTGCGGGATCGACGTTTCAAATTGTTCACTCAACGAAAAAATTCGCCAACGATTTGCGATAATAAATTATCTTTCCACACGATAATAATCAATCTCGACAAATATGTTTTGTCGACGAACGACGTTTTTTTTTCGTCGTCGTTTCGTCAAATACGTCGAAGTCGTGCGACCGAGGGTTCAATTTGAGAAACTTGGGATCGTTCGGCTCATGCATGAGATGATGACGTCGCATTGTCGATTAGCGAAACGAATTTTCTTTGGGTGGTTTTCGTGGTGTTTCGATTAATTGATTCGCGATTCGTCGAGCAGATGATTGAACAATGAGATGCAATCAGAATCGTGCAATTCCGCGTGAGATTGTGGGACGTACTTTGCCGGATTATCTGAATTTTGCATATTAATTTTTTGGGGCGAGGAGGGAGGAGGAAGGGTTTGCTTGTGGTTGAAAATCAACGACGCGAAGCTGGCGATTTGATGTCTCGATGCTTCTACGATATGAAAGAAAGAAAAAATCAAAGGTTTGAAAAATTATTAAAGCGTGAGATAAAGAGAGATGAGATTAGATTGCATTGTTTATTAGTGCCTTCGGTCTTAAGGGTCAGCTTGTTTACAAAACGGGGTGTAAAAAGAAAAATAGCTGAATTAAATCTCATTATTATGAGATAATAATAAATATAGGGAGAAGTTTCTTCGTAATAATTTGAAAATACAAATATCGCGAACAAGATTGCAGAAACAGAAATGAAAATACTATGTAAAAGAAATCGAAAGCAAGAGAGAGGGACAAAAGGCGAATTATTGGAGTTTTTGGTTATTACTGCATCTATCATATTAGACGTGGAGATCTGATACAATTTAAAAAATCGGATAATGTAAACCAAATAATTGTAAAACAATATTTAATAAAATAAAGTATAATAATCCAAGCTGAATTGAAAAAAAATCAAAACTGTTTAAAAATCGCAGAAATAACCCAAACATAAATATAAATATTATGATAATATAAAGAAAAAATATTGAAAAAGAATGAATAAATGATAATTCCAAGTGCATGAATAAAATCAAAGTAAAAGCGAAGAGAAAGCTCCACAAATGCATTCTCTGAAAGCGAAAGAGAGCGGGAGAGGGCGGTAGGGGGAGGAAATTTAATCGGGAAGAATTCGTCCAGAGCTGCTCGAAGCAGAAAAGCCCCTCCTTCGTCTCCTCGAGCTCTACGAGCTCTCATGCTCGAGGCGTCAGAGGAAAACTTGATTGAAGCACATAGCAAGAGAGTTGCGGTGGTGGTCGTGTCACGCAAAGACGCGGACAAGTCTATGTATGTATATATGTATGTATATGTATGCGTGGCTCTAGTGCACACGACATAGTGTACACACCTCTATGCCTCCCTGTTGAATATTTGCACTCTGGTGAATACGCAAAATACGTGTATGGGACGTTTCAGAAAAAAATTAATTTTTTTTTTCGGCACAAGTAATTTCGCCTGTACGTTGAAAATAAATGAATTGAATACCGCGGTAAGCACATGATGACTCGTACACTAATTGGATTTTATTCGTGTGAATGGAGCAACTTAACGACTAATTCTTTGAAAACTTTTTCGTAATTGGGAATTTTTCTAATTTTTTAAATGATTTATCCTCTTGACATTTTTCTTATTTATCAAAAAGAATTGTTCTTGAATAAGAAAAAATTGGTTTTCTATGATATCCACAGGTGTGACAAAATACCGAAATAATTTAAAAATAAAAGAATCGTTAGATCATTTTTAATCCGGTTGTATTTTTCTTGGTTTTTGACTCGGAACGGCCTTTATCCAGTTCCGATGGGCTTACGTAAACGTAGTGTTGATAAATAAATGTAAAAAAGAGTAAAAAATTGATAAGAAAATAATGTACGATCTACGAACGGTCTTATTGCAAGCGGACGAGTAGCAGACGGCGTAGCTGCTTACGTGGGGCTCGCCATTTCTGTGAAGCGTCTCCTCGTGTTCGAGAAGCACCTCGACAGCCTCCACGAACTCTTCCGAAATTGCGTGAAGAAGCGCGTCTTTGGTATCAACCTTGTGCTCTATCAGAAGTTCAACCATTTCGAGATTCTCGTTGTCGATCGCCATGAGAAGCGCCGATCTTCCCAAAGGATCGACGCAATTCATATTTATCCAATCCTGGTCCTGAGCTCGCTGAAGCATTCTAATTTTTTTTTTCATTTTTTATTCATTTTTGTTTTTTCCATTACTTAATTTTTATATTTTTACATTTTAATATATTTTAAAAAAATATTTACGTCCTTCCCTCTCCAATACTTTTCTGAATTTATTTACCCCGAGCCCGATAATTTTATTCCATTTTTTCCTTAACATTTAATTATGGATTTTTCTACGAGGTAGAGAAGAACTTCTTGCTCCTAGGATTGAAATTTAAATTTTCTTCCTTTTTTTGGGTGCTTTTTTGTGGTTTTCTATTACCTCCTGACGGAAGCAACGTCACCGCGTTCCACAGCAAGAAGATACTTCTTCTCGTCGAGGGTCAGACTCGCCATTTCTTGATGGGGTCGAACCACGTTTTCCTCTTCCATCATTCCGTGTATGCTGTGTCTCTGTAAATATACATCGCAAGAAACGAGTTTCATCAGCAGGATCTTAAACACCGAAGACTATAAAATGGCTTCTACAAAAAATTTTCCGCAACATTGGTCTCGTTGGTCTTCGAAATCTCTACATAAAAAAAGAATATTCCACATATTTGTCATTTCTTCGCGTTGTAATGTTTAAGAAATGGAAAAAAATGAATCAATATGTATTGAAAAAAAATTCCTAACAGAATTGAAGATAAAAATATGATTATCATTGGACATGTGACGTGAATTGTGTTTTGTTTCTTCAGGTACACATCTTTTTTTCTCGCCGACGTAATAACGTTGGTGAAATGAATAAAACATTTATCCCCAACAAAATGTTTTTTCGAATAAAATTTGAATATATAAATATGATAATTATTGCATCTCTGAAATAAAACTATTGTACGTCCGACAGCCAAGACGAAGTTTCAAATCCTCCCTCTTGCACTTCAGCATTACCTCGAGTTCGACTTTATTCGCAGCTAATAGAATTTCCGTCAACACCTCTGTCTCATAATTTTCATTCGATTTTTCATTAAAATTTTTCCACAATTCTCCCAGCTCACGGAAGTCAAACGCAAAAACGAAATAAAATAAATTAAAGTGCAATAAGATAATTGAATAAATTAAAAAATTAAATCGTAGCCACCTGTAGTTCGTTATTTTTCTAGCCGGGCTATCAAAAACGTTCTACAATTAATAACTAAGGTGTCATGTGCAATAACGTGGCTCCGATGCATCATGGACCACCGACTGGCTCGTGGTTCAGCTGCGATCGATGTACACGCGGGGCGAACATCCTCGAGAATATAACGTAATACCCGGCTACGCAACGGCCGTATATCTCATTTCGGTCGTAGTCAACGGGCATTACGTTGTTATTATTATTATTTTCATTATTATTATTATTGTGAAGGGTATAACACGATGGCTATTACGTATATCATGGAAGGGTGTAAATAAAACGCCGCCAGCGGGACGCGTTATCCGCAAGGTTGATATGTGTTCTCGCGCACGAGGGTGTGACCGTGTGCGTGTATGTGTGTTATTTCTCTGTGTGTGTGTGTGCGTTGTGCAGCTCTCCACTTCGACTTCATCCGTCACAATACTCTGATAACCATGATGTGTGTACTGGAATATATATGTTAGGACGGTTGTTATCGGGGTCATTTTCGAATTTTTGTTGCGCCGAAGTTTCAATCGATTAAGAAAGGAAAAAACAATTTGAGACTCATTTGATCTTCTGAGACTCAATCTTATTACAAACTCGGTGGACGTGAAGTTTCCCGTTCAAAATGCATACTGTATTCTCACGAAAAATGTACATATATGGGTTATTTCCTGCCACGATTTCATCGTTTCTATGGCGATTATCTTTCAATTTATACAATAATTTTTTAAATGACTGGAATATCTCATGGTCCCGGGGCCCCTCTGCCCCATATGACCTATATATGTATATTTTCGTAAATATTTTTTTCGTAAAATCAAGTTTCATTCGCTCCAATTCCATATGGTATAGGATTTTTCCAGGAAGAATTAGTCGCCCTACCAATATAATTACCAACAAATGGAAGAATTGCATTTAATTGAAACCTGAAATTTCATCTCGAATCAGCGCGAAGTAAGAGTCAAACAAGAAAGTTTAAACTCGGCTGAATAATTTTAGTTGTTATTTAGAATCGATTAGGATCCCGGTGCGATCGAAATTCGCAAATGACCCAATAAAGAACTACCCTAATATATACACATATATTTCGAAAGCACGTGTAGTCCTCGAGGCTAGTGTATGCCAGAAGGGGTGGGAAAGAAGAGGATGAGAGGAAGAGCGGCCGAGAGAGGGACAAAATGAAATGAGAAAGAGAGAGGGGGCAAAAGAGAAAGAGAGAGGGAGCAAAAGAAAGAGAGAGAGAGAGAGAGAGAGAGAGAGAGAGAGAAAGAGAGAGAAATAAAGAAAGCCTGGAGGGTGTGGTCGCTTGACAATTGTGACAGGGAGCGCCAGGGTAAACACTCGTCCTTATTCTCGACATCCTCGTCAACGTCCTGTCCTCCTTGTCCTCGATATCCCCGTCTTTCTCTTATTCCTCTTCGGCGTCGTCGTCGTCGTCGTCGTCGTCGTCGTCGTTGCAGCAACGAAGAAGAGGTCGACGAAGCCAGCGAGGACTTCAGGGTTGCGATGTGTGCATATGTATATGTTTACTATATATAACATGCATGTACGTTCATATGTATATGTTTATGGGGATTGGCAACCCCTCCAGCTAGCTTGGCCGTTTTCGTTTTTCTTTTCTGTCCTTTTTAGTCACATCCTGAAGAATTCTCGAGGGGTTTAATCGCGCGCAAACGGTGTGCCAGTGAGCTCCGGTTGAACGAGATCCGTTGGGCACCATTGGACATATATACACGAATGAGGTCTCTTATCCGTCCGCGTGGAATTCATTTGGATAGTTGTCGTACTTTGGCTATCTATCTTGTTTCTGTATCCATGTTTCTCTCAGTCTCTCTCGTTTTTACGTGTGTGCATGTGAGTGTTTGAATGTGTTCGTACACCTGGGCAATGCCCATAGCTTTGACGACTGCCACGCCTTTCGTCTTCTCCCAAGTGGTCTATATACATGAGCCATTTCACCAAATCGAGACGACGTTTTGGACCATCTATCCACGGAATTCCTTGAAAATTTTACCTGATCTTTTTAATATGTAGGATATAATTATATAGGGCATTCCATGACTTTTCTGTTCCTTCTTTTTTTTTAATTCAACTTTTGTGTATCTTATCGAAAATTGAAATTCACATTCAAAGTGAATATTCATGTAACATTTTCTCAACTTTCCAACACAAAAATAGTTCATCTGTGTGACGAATGCTATAATAGAGGATGCCCTATATTGTTATTGCCTATGTATAAAAACGTCAGGCACATGTTTATTATCAGAGACGACATCCTGAAATTAATGCAAAGATTTCCGTGGAAAGGTGGTCCAAAACATCGTCTCCGTTTGATGGAACGCCTCATATACATATTTACGATAAATATTATATATGGAGTGTGTAGAGTCAATGGTCCAGCGGCCTCAAGCTTCTTCCGCAAACGTGAGAGCTGGCCAGTATTGCTATGAAAATTGCATTTTCATGAGAGTGTGCATGAAAGATAATCGTAAATGTTTCATGCGAGATGACATGAAAGTGTTGTTTCTTCGCAGTCTCGTCACAAGGAACTGTCTCTAAGGAAGGCGTCGAAACTTCGACCCTCGTCATTTTTGTCTTTCTTGTATTATTTCATATTTATTTTTATTCAATGATTTTTTTTTATTTACATTTGTTCTACGCTTTGATACCCCAACCTCCTCTCTGATGACCGCCGATTCATCATGTCTACTAATCAATCGATTTATCATGCTCAATCAACGGTTACTAGATGGACAGACCATCGTCCAACGTCTCAACTGGAAATATCGTCGATATTTCCACTCGAGATCTCGCGTGGAAAAATCGAGCGAATTTCATGAACCTTACCGACCCCCCCGACGACGGGGATTCTCTTTTTCTTAACGTTCTCAACGGGGGAAGCAATTTTTTTATTTAACGCTGGATCGATCGAAGTACTTGATTAACAGGTCAGAAGCAAACGTCCAATTGCCAATTGAAAAATTGTTACGAGCGAATCGAGGATGACTGTTCAGGAGCGCGTTAGGAGGATCGATTGAGTCTCACAGCATTGAACAATTTTCCGTATTATATATATCTTCATGTTTACATATATTGAAAAGATAATAAGTAATTCTTGAAATGAATGTAGTATTCAATTCTTCAAGTATACAATATTAACAACGAAATATAAAATTTTAATCGATACCCCCACTAACTGAATGATTAATCATTTATTCACGAGCAAGTGTTTTTTATCATTTAATTCGAAGAGCCAAATAGTGCCGTGAACATATAATTATTTTTCCAACGATAATTATTAATTATTTATTATATAGACAATATGTGATATCAGTGTTATTCTATCTTATACCTGTTCATATATTTATAACAAATATATATACGACTTCCAAGGATCGCAGTGCAAGCACCGAATGCTCTGGGAGTTCGTCGGTCGGGTGAAAAAGCTCATAAAGGTGTCACAGGTCTCTAATTCCATTCTTCTTCCTTCTCTCCCCATTCCCTACATCTCGCCGTCTGGCTCAAACTCATACCGAACCACACAGCAATCTAATCCCCGAGCAAAGTAACAGTTTCAAAGTAAAAAGAAAGAAAAAAAACACAACTATTTCCCAAGCTATTTTTGCACGAGCACTCGTTTTCTTTCATTTACAGCGACGCGATAAAACGTCGCGGAAACGTCCTTAAAAGCTTCGAAAGCTTCGAAGGAGCATTGCTCTCGAGCCTCACGAGAATTGAAGGAGCAGGTTGAGTCTCAAAAAACAAAAAAGGAATAATGATAAAAAAAAAAAAAAAAAACAATCGTTTCGCTGGAGGATACTACGTCCCTTTGCCAGGATTCTCACGTTCGCCGAAGGTTCAGGAGCCGCGACCGGGCCAACCAATGGGAAACGGAATACACCCCACATCCCACCGGAGACCGTAAGAAAATCTTCCGGATGTGCTCGAGTTTCACAACTTCCAAAACCTTTTACGATTCTCGAGCGAGAGCCGCACTTACCTTCACTTTCTTGTCAATTTCCGGTTTCTCGAGCAGACACGTCGTCTGATGATGCCCGTGAAGCATAAGCGGCTGTGGTGGCGCCTCCGGATCAAAAGTCACGTGTTGCAGCTGATGCTGCTGCTGTTGCTGATGATGATGATGGAGCCCCATGCCACCGCCTATGCCGCGAAGAAAACCGGTGGCCGGGTTTGGACGGACTCCACCCCGGCCACCGGTCGACATCGACGATCTCGTCATTGTTATCGTCGTCATGGGCAAATCCCCCGTTTGACCGGACCCGACAGCCCCAACGACGGCCGTGGACGCATCACCGACGGCCACGGAATCGAAAAACCTTCCGGCTTCGGCGATGCTTTCATCATTCTCGTCCGCGCTCTCTGTAATTTCAAAAAAGGGCAAACAATAAAGTAGAACCAGTAAAAGTATTGTATTTGGTATGATGATGATGATAAAAATAATAATAATAATAAAAATAATAATAATAATAATAATACTTATAATATTATAGATACCAAGATAAAAATAAGAATACATTAATTTGTGATTTATTTCGTTATTCATTATTATCCACTATTATTGATTATTCATTTTTTACTTTTTTTAAATTCACTTATTGATAAGATATTATGTTATTATAATTATAGGTATTATTGAAAATTATCATATTGTTATAACAATTATTTCTACGAGAGTAGGTTTCTCGACCGACGATACAATATAACATATAACATCGCCTCCAAAGAATTGAATGCCGTCACCGTTCATTGGATCTAACAATGGGTTCTTTCACATTGTACGGTACCATTGGTTGTTCCGCTGTTAAAAATGCCGTTATGCATGCCGTCTCTCGACGACAGAATGGAGAAATAACTGCCTCATCGTCGTTCGTACGATTATTACGAATCCATACCTCCCTATTGCGAAAAGCTTCGACCGTCCGTGCACCGAAGAGATGAGATTTTTCGGTCGGATTTCGACGGAGCTTATTCCGTCGATTACAAAATGTTCAATATCGCTTATGGCCGATTTCACGGTTACGATCGTATGTGTACGAGCATGGGTGTGTGTGTGTGGGGGGCGTGTCACGAGCGTATGAGAACGCAAATATATGTAATATATATACATATATTACTGAACACTGTGGTTGCGCGTATATCTCTCGGAGCTTACAAAAACGGCTGCAGCACATTTCGACGTGAAGGACAAAATGCAGCGTCGAGTTTAATATCGCGAGTGTGCGTCGACGTACAGAGATATCGCAATGGCCAATGTATTGAAAGGTTTAACGATGACGAATTATTCGAACGAATGTTGAATTTTGATAACTCATCTTTGTTTCTTCGCCCCTTCAATTTTATCGTTCTGCGCGAAGGGAATGTAAGGACATCAAACGAAGTAAATCCAATAAATTTGTTCTCCTTGTCTCATCAATGAATTTAGTGTGCAAATTAAAATTGAAAAAGAATCGAGGACTCGATGATGAGTTCTCACTTTTATCTCAATTATTAAAGAGATAATTTCACGAAATTACACTTTACTCATGTATTTCGGAAAACCAGCAAAAATTTCTGAGTTTGGGTCTCTCGGAGACTCGAGAACCCTCCTTGAGAAAAAAGCCAAATAAATAAGGGCGGAGGGTCACGGAGTAGGTCGATTCGGCGTATAAACGCCACGTAAAGCTCCAAGCTGCCCGAGACAGGAAGAGAACCGCGGTAATGGGATATAACGTTGGGATACTCGACTTTCAAGCTTCTAACCTCGCTTAGAGCAATTCGTTTTTCGGGAACCGGTGAGCCCTAAAACGTTTTTTCCCTTGATGCCGTCGGAAGGATCCTGGCCGGGCCATAATCGATAGTCGCTACTGCCGCGTCGACCTCTGTGTTCGCCTATACTACTGCGGTCTGCCCTGTACCGGGGCTTTTCCCCTTCGGCGTAGCGACCGCGCTCCGGTTATCCCGCAGCATGGCAGGGGGGGGGGGGGGGAGGGGGAGTTGGATGATGGATCGACAAATGTTACTCGTCGTTAACGTTCGTCTCCTCCTCGTCGTTCGTACGAACCATGTAAACACGCGAAATCCCGGTGCGAGTGTTCGAAAATCATCGTCGACTCGTTGACGTGCGATGTGATGCATAATTGTCTCGTAAACGACGCGAATTCGTTCGCGATAGCGAAGACGGGTCACGGGGGGGTCGAGGGGAAGGGAGGGAACAGCGAAATTGTCGATTTGCGGTTGATAATTCGAGTTGGGGTAGGTTGATTTTTTTTTATCAACGAACCGAGGGATGGGCGATGTTTAACGGGGTCACCGGTTTTTATCGGTGTTTTTCAGCCGTCACCTCGACTTTGTATATGTTTGTATTTTTTGTCGGTGCATTCTTTGAATTTTGGGTGAAATTTGAGGTCTGTCGTATCGAGTTTGGGAATTTAACGATGAGTTTTCACCCTAGCGAGCACAGAAATTTTTGCATGGAATTTTTGTTTCTATCTCTTTGAGATATCAATCGCCTGCTACATCGCGGTGTTTTTTTTTATTTGATTCCGCATCGTTTTGGTTTTGACAAAATACGGTCGTGAAGTTCTCGATTAGTGAGCCTAACGCCCCCATTTTGCTTCGACCTGAAATCATTGAAAAGAAAAAAATTCCCCATGAAATAGAAAGAAATCAAATCCATAATTATTTTGTAGAACGGAATCGTTGTGTAATCCGGATAATCAAAGGCATTGGGTCGTAAAACGTAGAACGCGATGCATATTAAACGAATGATATCAGCATTGAGCGGGTCGATACGAGGCGATGAGGTCAGTTACACCTGAATATATTCGGTGGCTCGGATCGGAGTCTCGGAGGAGTTCGACCTCTCGACCTCGCGGGGAGGGTCGTTGTGCCAAAGACGCGTTGCATGTTTGCAACCGCGAGAGAGACGGGACGAAGGGCCAAAGGAGAGAGACAAATAGCCGGAACCGAAGAGAGAGATAGAGAGAGAGAGAGAGTGGGAAAGAGAGTGAGACAGATCGATAATGTAGCAGTAAAACCTGCAGGTTAACGGTACCAGCAGCAACACATCGCGCTACGAATGCGCTATATGCACATAACAACGTCGATGCACACGTGCTGCACGAAGAAGCTACAGTCCAGCCTCGATTATTGCCCACCCGAGCGTTCACTAGCCTCCCCACTCTTCGCTCGCGATCGTGACGCGCGGCGGGGGAAAGCGTCCGGCCAACCAGCGATAGCGTCATCCGCGCGAGTCCCTATTGGCTGCCCCGCGCGGCTTGCGCTTTGCGCAGCAATCACGCGCAGATTCGGTCGCGCGCGAAAGTATTTCGGAAAACCGAAGTCGTACTGTAAAAAGCGAGAACGAGGTAATGCAGCGGAGGAAGATGAAGGAAAAATCGCGAGCACGTAATCTCCGTCACTTATTACCCACCTTCGGGCAACGGGGCGGTCGCGAGACGTAGATCGATGTTCGCTTTAATGTCCCAGTCCGGTGATTGATGATGTATACATGTACATTATGAAGGTTTCCGAGGAAACGTGACGGAAAGAAGCAACCTGGAGGCTTCGAGATATATTATATCGCCGGATGCATCTCTCGTGCACAACCGGAATGCCAGTGGCGAATGGATATCTTGCTGTAACACCACTCCTCCCCTTCTTTCGTCGTGAAGCTATTGCTATCACTCACGAATAGAGTCGTTGACATATGTCCCTCGTGAGTTGGCTGACCTCTTCGCCTACTGTACGCGCAGGAGTATTTCTATACACCTGTTGCTTTGTAATATATGTATGTATATATTTATATAGATATATGTCAATGTGGGTGTATGTAAAAATCTATACGTGGGTGTGTGTGAGTGTGTGTAGGTGACTCGTTCGCCGCCGACGTTTACCAGACGAATGCAAAAGCAGTGTGTCGAGTGTGTGGAAGTCTATTGGCTCGTGGAGAACCGTCGACGCCGCTAAGTACTCGGCCTCTTGAACGAGGGTCTCAACTGCATTCCCGGGTGTTTCGGGCTTTGAGAAAATTACGTGCAAGTTTCAACCACTTCGTATAGTAGAGACCACAAACCTCGATGCATTGTGATTTGGAGATTGTATTTTTGTTGATTACTACATCATAGGTATTTCGAGCTCTAAATATTTTTTTTCTCAATTGCAGTTTTTGTTATTTTGGTGAATACTGGGTAAGTTTCTGAAAATCCTATTTGTTTTATTTATGGCGAAATTTTGGTCAATCGATGAAATAAATTGATAAGCCGTAACTTTTGACAAAAGATTTGCTAGACGCCAAATAAACAAACTTTAATCCTTCGACTCTCACTACATTGTTAAAAATAATCCTCCCGAGCTTTCCTTCGCAATCCCACTTTGATTAACACACCTTCAACCGACCACACAAACTCATCTATAAAAAAAATAAAAATAAACAGAAACAGCCCTACACTTCAGCTCTCGTTGGTGATGAAGTTTTTGTTAATAAAGAAAATACAAAAAAAAAAAAATAACTCATTGCCACGGCTTTCACAGCAAGGCCGGATGTGTACAGCGTAAGCCGCAGTGTGTAGAAAACGGTCCGTCGGGATTTGCTGGCAGCCTCAACCGCTTTGATATCCCCACCCCCACCTCCCACCCCCGATCGGCCCATAAATCATCCCACACGTTCCACCAGAAACGAGCGGGAGCCCAAAGAGCTGTGAATATCGTTATTTCCCAAACCGCTACAACTGCTTTCACTCTTTCTCTTCCTGTGTTATTTTTTATTTTTGATTTTTTTTCCTTCCATTTTTTTCGCGCATACATACAAAGATATTTTTACAATTTTTTGTTGCTTTTTCAGAAACTTTCGAAAGCTCGCCGAACATCGACGTTTACGCGATCGACGTCGTTTCGTTCGGTTTTATGCGGTTTTTGGCGGGTCTCGTACTGAATCGGTACTCGCGATTCAGAAGCCCGGCTGGCGCGAGCGTTTAAAAGCGTAAATCATCGGCCAGATGCGGTTAATCCAAACAGCTTGTCGAAGCCTCTCTCCCGCGGTGCGATCCCGAGAGCTTCGAAACCGAATTTGGCCGAGGTGTCGACGACGGATGTTTGAGGCCATCGCTCGCGCTTGCAAGGCTGCAAGCTTCGCCGCGATACCTTCGGCTCCAGGGATGGGCATTGATTTGATGAAAATGTTTTTAGAATATATTTGTTACTAAATCATCATGGATTGTCAATTCGAGAAACTATCAATAATTCATTCGAATTATTTATTAATATTGAATGAATGTAGTTTGAATGAAACCAAAATAATAATAATAATATTCAGTGTGTGGATTGAATGATTATAATTGATTTGAAGAATCTTAAAGCTTTTCATTAACTTCATACACAATAAGAATGAGTGTGGTAAGTGATTTATTAATTTATTTCGATTGATTTGAAGTACTGGAAACTTTTGATCCCCGTTAAATGAAAATAATAAATTAATATTAGAAATAAAAAATCGACATCACAAGGATAAAAAATGTCAGAAATTTTTTTTTTTATGGTTTCTCGCGTACAATAGCTTTACCGAGCCCTATTTCATCGGAGAAAACTATTATTTCAAACCTCACGAAACTTGAAATGGTACGACTGAAAAAAAATACAGAAATCTCATAAACTTTCGGCAAATTTTTTTTTTCAATAGCTATCAAAACCCTGCTTCCGTCGTCTCAAGTTTGACGAGACCGAGTGCCCCTCACACATATATATCTACACACACGTAACACGTTACAGTAATTGTAATAAAAATTCCCACAGAAAAGCTCGAAATTCGAAGGATTTCGTCGAAACGTACAACTTTTAACGAGTCGCCTCGTACGAGTTACGTAATAGCCAAAGCCGGACGTTGTTTTTTTCCCTCTCAATGCAACCGCCGTTGCACTGGACGTAGCGTGTCACAATTTTAGCCGCATGTGCGCGCGTGTGTGTGTGTGTGTTTCATTCGGAATGTCTCGCTAATTCCGGTCGAATCGTTTTTCTCGAACAGCCCGACACACGATTTTCGTGTATATGTGAGAAACAGACGGGTGGGGGGGGGGGGGGGGGGGGCAACTGAGTCGACCCATTGTCGAGGCAGGTGGGATAGATCGCGATGGCGATTTGACACGATCGAGTCCCGGAAACGTATAGCCGAAGCTTGCGTGAAAGCTCGGACTCCCACCGACCGTTTCGCGATAATCGCAATGGGGGAGGGGAAGGCGATAAAAAAATTCGTCGGCGCGAAAACTCGGGGGCCGGAAATTCGTGGCGAGGTTTTGCCTTCGATCGTCGGGTACTGCACCGGACGCCGATGCCGACGGCGGCGTTAATTTAATGAACCCGCGAGGGCGTGAAGGAAACGAGGGTGAATCCACGAGGAAGAAAGAGAGGGGAAGGATGAGGGGCGGGGAGGGCAGGATTGAGGCGAAGACGGGGTTCTCGCTCGACGGGACATAATCGTTGGTAGGATCCCGTGGAAGGAATAACCAAGGGGATCAACTAGAATTCCTTCACGCTCGAATGATCATCTGACGTCTTCGGCATTTAAGAACTTCGGGCCAAAGTTTAATTACGTAAATTTTCTCATCTCACTGTCGCATATGACGATTATTTCCAGTAACACGAGTTGATTCGTCTCAATGGATATTTGTCGTTAAGAACTTCGTCAATCATAGTTTTGTGAGATAGGAAACGTAAATTTTGTATGCAGGATTTTATGGGCCATTTTTCAATTACAGATTTGATGAAAGATTTTTTTATTGGACATGGCAATTTCTTTATGATTATCATTATTATTATTATTATTATTATTATTATTATTATTTATATTATTGTTATTGATTACAAACAACAATAATAATATAATCAATACAGATTTAATAGTATTGATGATTTTTTAATTATTATTATTTCTAATTACTAATATCACTTACAATTAATAATGATTCAAGCGAATATTGTTAGTTTTCGTTACGATGGTCACGAGATAGTTCGTTATGAAACGGAAATGAAGGTGCGAACGATGATTTTTCTCCTGCATTGTACGACGATAAACGTGGAGAATGATAACTCGTCTGTGCACATACAGGCCACTGCTACTGGAGGTGTTACCACTGCATCCAGAACCCCCCGCCGAGCCCGTTGGTACACAGACTCGTTCCAGTGGAACAAATAGTCGTACGGTCGGACAGCGAAGGCGCAACCGAGCCAAGCCGAGCCCATAACCCACGTCCCGAAGAATTTAAGTAGCAATTAGTTCATTCGCGTACGCGACTTGCGATCAATGTGAGCGCTCGTGCGGTCGCGCTGTTATAATCGGTAATTAAAAAAGGAGAAAAAAGAAAGACGAAAAAACGCAAATAAACAAAAAAAACCCCAAAACGAAAGAAAACAAAACACAGTAAAAATAAAAAACCGAGATCTTCTATCTCTCGTACCACAATTAACCCGTCTGGAATATATCGACCGTGCTATTCATCCCTCAAGCGGGCTTTTCCGAATCGAAAGAAGACTGATTGAGTCTCTCCGGTCTTGCAACCCCTAAGCCCATCGTTTTCTTTTCACGAGATAGCTTCGACCCAAACCACCGATACATTTTTGTGGCCGCAAGAGCTTCTCGTACTTTGAAATGAACGAAATATCCCATAATTGACCATATTGCATTCAATTTAAAAAAAATTAATTTCACTGATCAATAATTCATCAATTAATATTATAATTTTGATAGCCATGAAACGAATTTCGTCCGTGAGTAGAAATGACGGGAAAATGTGTGAGCACAATTTTGTCTACCATTCCCGAGACCGCACGAAAACGTTGTTGTTACCGTGACGAAGGAAGAAATTTCATTGTTGGCTCGTCGACTCGAAGAATTTGACTTCCGGATTGTCCGTTTCGTCGAGCGGAAGTGAGTAAGGGCTGAAGTGGGTCAAATTATCCAGATTTAACCCTCGAGGGCGCAATATAATCGGGCGTGGATCGAAGTTCCGAATGTTCAAAGTTCCGACGATGGAAAATTCCGGAAATGCAATGTTTTCGACAGCCGATGTTTCGACTGGGCACGAGTACCGACGGACCATGACACCGTCTCGGCAATGTTCCGAACCAGTCTTACATCGACGGGACAAGGCTCCGAAAACCTAAAACCGTATATATAGATATAGTTGTGGAGTTCGCATGAAAGCTCGGTTGGACAATACTTTCACGTACTCTCGGCGTGGGGCGGCTAATACTATTCCGCATGCTCGATTGGCGCCTGTGCAAGTTTTGACCCACTTACGGTTGGTTTTCGGAATTTCTATCCGTCGAGACAAAACTTTTACAGGTGCAACTCGGGCGTCTGGAATAATATAAGCCGCCCGACGTCGAGAATAAATAAAAGCATTGTCCAACCGTGCTCTCGAGCGAGCTACGCAATTATATCTGTACGTACGTTTTCTAAATTTTCCTCGTTCGTAACACCAGCGGTCAAAACATTGCATCTTCGGAATTTTCCAGCGTCGAACCTTTGAACATTTGGAATTTGGATCCGCATCCCACAGCAGCGGAGAGTATCCCGTTTGTCGAAGGATCGTGCAGCTTACGAGTGGGGAAAAAATCGTTGTTCTCGATATCGGAAACGACTCGAGATTAATTTTAGAACGCTGAGGATCGTTTTCCGTTTTGTTCTCCATTGGTTTCCGGTGCACGCCGCACAGCTCGCATGGCTTGTGATATAAACGGCAATTAACGCGGTTGTGTGCCCGGTACCGGTGTGTAACCCGACGATTAACGATCTGTTTGCTCTTAACGGGGAGGAAACTACGGGAACTCGAGTCTCGACCAGCACGTCGCTGATTAGCAACCCCCTCCTCCCACCCCTACCATCCCACCTTCACATCGCAAGGGTTCTAAGTGGAACGGTATACAACCCACGAGACGCTACACTGTGGCACTAATTATTTGAGTATTCACAGCCCACAACTTGAAAGGAACATTTTTTTCAATCGTGGTGCGCGCAAAGCTGGACATTTTTAGAATTAGATTTTTTTAATTGTGAATGAGCTTTATTGCAGACATTTTTGGATCTTCTGGTTTGTTTGGTTTGTCGGATATTTTATTGGATTTGGGAATTATTTAGGATGAACGAATTTCATTTGTTTCAGACTTCGGTACAGATGAAAGCACTTTAAAAATCTTTTTCTCCTTCTAATTAGACGTTGCATTAATGAAAAAAGGTGAAAAGTCAAATTCAGACGAACTTCGATATGTTTTTTAATTACCTTTTTCTTTTGATGAAGCTTATGAGCTTCGTTGCAAAAAATCGTGATTACGAGATTCATTGGAGAAGTGAATTTGTAAGAAATGTCTCCATTATCATTGCACGGATGTAAAAAAAATTATTCTTGGCATTATTTAGCAATTCTCGTATTATTAGACCACTTTTCACGACTTATTCCCGCCCAGTAAGATCTCGTACAAGTCGAAGAGCAGTTGAGTGAAATATAAAATGGAGAGATGCGATTACATCCGCAGTCCCCCGCCGTTCCGTCGGTTCTTGCTTTACTTCTTTCTCTTTTATCATCCGGCAAAGGCGACCCGGCCGTTGCTGTTACATTAGGGTGGTTCTTATATGGGTAGTTGTTGAATTTTGTTTGCGACCAACTTTCAATCGATTTCGAAAAAGAAAACAAATATTTTAAGCCTAATTTGATTTTTCCAGTGTAACTATTACTACGCGCTGATACGAGGTAAAGTTTTCCAATCAAAACACATGTAGTTTTTCTATGCTTCAGTAATCATATTGGTGTGGTGACTAATTAGTGCCGAATGAATCTCATTATATATGAAATTAACGTTATATGAATCCTAGTTACACGAAAAAAAAAAGTTCAACAAACATAAGTATTTTACGTCAATTTTCGGTAGTTGGCGGCCCGAGACCTTTAGATAGTCTAGTTATTCTATAAGTATTTGAAGAAATTGGACCATAGGCGGTCCATAGTCGGCGCAATTAAAATTTAAAAATGACTCAAATAATGACCACCCTGATGTACATATATAAATGCATTGCAAAAGTAGTACTCGAGGCAAGCGAGTGAACTATAGCACATCACGTTCACAAGCGCGGTACGGCAGTCAAAGTAGTAACGTTTCTAGCAGAGCAGACAACCCGAGAACTCAGCGACTCGTTGAAGCTTCGCGGAACTCTTGAGCTTTCCCGTCTGACCCTGCTGCCGCTTCTGCTGTTTCTGTTGCTTCTCGCTTCAATCGATGTCCCCGTGGAGGAGTCGAGGAAGCGCCCTTCTCCTCGACGCCGCCGACTGGATGAAAAGAAGGCAGCGAAGGCAGGTCGACTTGCGTCTACAACGTCCCAGCAGCAAATATTAAAAGTTTTCGACATATTTGTCACAATTTCGAACGACACTGGGGGTCAAACGCTGTGCCAGACGATTCTCTCGACAAACTTCAAACCCTTCCACTTTTTTCATTGCCCTGGCTTACTTGTGCAAAGAAAATTTTTATTTCGACAACAAAATTCGTTTGGAATGAAATGGTGCCACAAATAGATTTTGTTTATTAATTCTTACTATTAATCCATGTAATTCTGTACAAGGCGAAAACTTTTTCTCGATATCATCTAGTTTTTATTTTTCAATTTTTTTAATAATTCCGAAGATTGAGTATTCTTTATATTTTTGTATATCAAATTCTACGATTAATTGTCGGAGTTCCATACGAGATTCAAAACTTTTTTCAATACCGTCCAGCTTGTGACAGTAAATACATTCAATCGTCGATGATTAGCTTCAGATTCGGCTAAATGATTTCTGACATAATATCCTTCAAGGTTCAAAGCTGCCAAAAAAAAATTATGTTTCGCGTAAGCCACCTTAATACCCATATATATAAAAAAATGTTTCACGGTGTTCTGAGTTTCGGTGGAATACTCCATACCCAGCAACCCATCGAAACTCGCAAAAGCCACGCATTTCACCGACATTTGCAAGCTCTTTGGCTATCACGGAGTGATGCCTTCGCATAGGCTCGCGACAGTCTCTCGAGAATAAATACGATTATTCGCCGCAGACACCGACAACCGACGAGCTTTCTAATTCGATCTTTTAATCCTCGTTCTCTCGTCCGTGCTTTTCTCGTGATCCGAGCGACTAACAAGATCACAAAATGCGAACGAAGCTCGCGAAGCTTTTGCATAGAACGAAATTCTCTCGCAGCGACGGCCGAACGATTTTTCGTTTTTTTTTTTTTTGGCCGAATGCAGTCGTAGACGTCACGTGGACGACCCATTCACAGATTCAAGAATTTCCGGACGTTACATATTGGCACGTGGCAATCTGATAACCCGACGTGACGTACACACACACGCGCGCATGCATACACACACAGAGACTTCTCGAGTCCCGCATCGAGTAAAAGCTCTCTTACCACAATGCCCATAGCTATGGGCGCGATTTAATGCTGTTTCTGACAGAGGCACCGAATCGGGAATGCGTGTTTTTCTATGTGCTTTCACGGAAAGCCGATACCGATGCAACCAATGCATTTCTCTGGCGCCTTTAGCTCTTCAGCTTCTCTCTCTCTCTCGCTCTCTTTCTCTTCCTCTCAACATATATATGTATGTCGGTATGTATGTATCGTGTTGATAGTATCGCCGATGGAATCGAATCTTGTACTACACGCTCAACCAATTGCAATCGCTTTATACTGTAAGGTTGAAACAAACACCAGATTATGTCACTCCTTTACAATTTTTTTCTCTTTCTTTTTTTGTTCTTCTTCGTCGAAAGATATTGCAGGATTGTTGCACAATTCAATTTCAATATTTCATAGATATGCGATGGATTGTCATGGAAAATATTGTTATTCTGATAAATTATAAATGGTAATGATAAAAATAATAATGATGACGTTAATAATTTTACCGAGAGAGTAATAATAATAGAATCGTATTCATTGCACGAAATAGTTATCATAGCTTATAATATTTTGTGATACGTGGATTTATATGTATTTTCCTATTATTATTGTTATTGGCATTAATAATCGTAATCAATAACAATAATAACCATCATTACTTCCAACCATTATTATTATTATTATTCTTAGTATTATTATTCTTATAAATAATAATAAATGTACGAATAAGGCTCAAGCTAGGATGGATAAGGATGATGATAAAAAGGTGAGCTGACTTTCAGAGCTGCATGCTTGCTCAGCAAGCGTGAAGAAAAAAAAAGAGCGATCGAACGACAGCCTCGAAAAACTCTGCCATCGGTGAGAAATTGATCGGATAATAGTACATACATATTAGGTTGTCTCTTATTTAGGTCATTCTCGAATTTAAATTCTACCGGGATCTCAATCGATTCCAAAAATAAAAACTAAAATCTCGAACGTCATTTGATCTTCATAGTCCAACCCTTACCACGGGCTGATGTAACGTCAAGTTTCCACTTAAGATTACGTGCAATTATTTTATCCTTCGGTAATTATATTCGCAGGATAACTAATTATTCCTGGAAAAATATGATTTTGAACTTTTGCAGCACTAATTCGTCATCCCGCCAACACAATTAAATTAAATTAATAAAAAAATTACAGGTATTTTAAAAATCACACTTAATTTGGTTAAGGGGGGATGATTGGGATTTCACTAGAAGGTACACAATGAATTTTTTTTCCAATCAATTGCGAATCCGGTGCAATAAAAATTCGAAGATGACCCAAATAAGAACCACCCTAATATATATCCCTATATAAACTCTGGAGATGCTACGTTGCTGGCATCGGCTTGCAACAGAAGCCGCGAAAATCGTATAACTCCCGAGTCAGGATCTCACGACGATTTTCGAGAAAAGGGGCGACGTCTTTGCATGGAAGATGATAGCAGCCAGCTTCGCGTGAAACCATTTCCATCGAATCTCCCCACCGCCCCCCCCCCCTTCGCGCCACCACCCTCGTTCCAGCGATTGGAATGAAGCGAGTGCGCCGACGAGACGCTTTCGAGGCGATATTATCACGTGTATCCGGAAGTCTTCGGTACTCTCTCGAGGCTCCGGGAGTTGATGTTATCGTATCGAAAATACAATCCACGTTGGATGTACTTTGTGACCGAGGGAAGTATCGCTGATATCGCGTATCGCGTATTCAGCAATGAAGAATATCAGATTGTCGCTTACGAATATTTTTTGTTTTTCAAACAATTCTGCGATAACGTTTTTCCATTCTTTATTTCAGTTATTTTTATTTGGAAACTTTATTATTCATTTTTCGCTTATTTATCTTTATGTACTACGTGCAATTGTGAGCAATGCAGAATATCACATTGTTGGTTTTGAGTGTTTTGTTTTCTTCAAAAAATTCTGTGATAACGTTTCATACTTTTATTTTTTTTATTGGCATTTGAAAATTCATTTTTTATTTATTTATTGTTTTTTTTTTTTTTTTTCTTATCGGGAACATTACATAAGCTCCGATTGCAGCTGACAAAGTTGGTATTGATATGTTTGTTGATTCCGTTGAAGACGCATTTAATGGAGAAAACAGAATATCTCGTGGGAAATAATAGTGAATACCTATTGTGGCCCTCGAAGAGCTCGAGGGAGATTACGATAATTACGGAAACCGGAGAGTATATGATAATTTGAGTTCGAGTGTGGGAAAGAGCCGATGATGGGATCGTCGAAGCCGATTTAGCGACAGTTCGGGGCATCGTCCGGTGTTTTGAGAGCAAGCCAGGATCTAGGTTATTAATTGGGGGTTTGTTGAGATAGGCTGGATATCGAGCAACGGGATGTGCGGATGGAAATGTAATTCCAGAGGGTTGGTAACTGTATTCGGAAACTCGATCGATGGATAAAATTGCGTGATGGGGTCGGATGCGTGCAAGCCTTGTACTCGCGAAGCATTGGCAGGTCGAGTGCGAGCTAAAGAGGGAGAGAAGGATAGAGATAGAAAGGCGAAGCGAGGATTTAATGCAATTTGTGTACTCTACCTGTACTCACCGATCTCCTGTACGTTCCTGTCATGGTTGCTTCCGGCGAGTGACTGAAACACGTAAAGAGATTACATGTTTTATTTAATTTTCGTTGTACAATGAAAATATAAATGAATGGATAAATAGCCTACATAAATGAATAAATAAATAAATAAATGAATAAATAAACGAGTAGATTAATAAATAAATAATTTTCATTGATTTAGGGATAAAATTTGCATGCGATCCGACATACTCAAGTATTGTCATTCCAACTCAAATTATGATTCGCTCAATTATAGTAAGACATTTTTTTTAATGACTTTTCTTTCTCTTTTTCGCTATCTCTTTCTCTAATATCTGTAGGGTGCTCTCACGAAGGGGTAGAAGACTAGTACATTGGATGAACTCTGTAACTTTATAACCCTATAATTATCTCCCTCCCCCTCCCTCCTTCCCACCCCTTTCCCGCCGCTCTATCTCACTCTGTTCTGCTGTCAGAAGCCCGTCACATCAATCAAGCCCGAGCGACAGCTATAGCGGCATCACCGACACACAACTGGACCACCTCCGCTACCACCACCACCACCACCGCCACGAGAAGCCGTTGCAGCCGGCGAATGCATACCATGTGGTTTCGTTGTTTATTTGACGAGCGGGCAACCACGCGCTATTCCACCGCTGGTATCTACATATCACACGCTATTTCGTTGCCACTCGTTATCAAACCCCTCAAGACTCAAAAGTCAAACGAATATCAACCCCTCAAAACGAGCATACACACACACGCTTTCTACTCGAAGCTGCCGACGAATCCTTCACCGGTTTCATATCGACGAGCGTGGAATTAAAAAAGAAACGAGACCTTTCCAAAACGCCGTTCAGTACGAATTTTTGAAAAAGAAATTTTTTTCTTCGTCGTTTTTAATTTTTTTCTCAATTTCTTTGGACTTGTTGGCACTATTGTAGAGCTTCCGATTCACCAATAGCATAAAGCATTCCCACGCGCACATATACACGCACAAAGAAATCCTCAGCGTTTCCTCGACAGCTGCGGTGTTTGTTTGAAAATAGAAATCGATTTTCCATACGGAATTTCCGTGTTGACGCTGCACGATCGTTCGGCAGGTCGCTCCCTATCTTAATTTTCTCGCCATACGTATCTCATACGATAATAATCTAAATAACCTAAATATCAATCGAATCCTGTATTACATAATATTAAAAAAAAAAGAATTTTCATTATTATGATTATTTTCCGTTACATTAATTTTTTCCTTTCTGATATTAGAAATAATCTAAATCTATATGTTAAGAAAAAATATTTTCAGTGATTTTCGGTGAAAAGTCCGATTCCCAATTTATCACAACCAAAGGAAGACAAAGGAATCCGAAGAACAGCCTCCGGCTCTGCTTTTCAATCTCCCCTTTTCTCTTCCGCCGTTCCTCGCCCGGCGACCCTGCGGTACTCAAAGGTTTTCGAGCCCTTCGACCGTCGGCGCTTCCGCGTTTTCAAACATCGTCCGGCATTCTCGTATTTTCCATCGGTCTGTGAATAAATTCGCGCGAGATATATGGAGCAACTGGAAGTTCCTCGTCGACCAATCGCCCCCGCAGCCGGCGCTGTGCGGAAGCTCCGGTAAGCTCGAGCTGGCCGACTTCCTCGAATCAACCCGACGGCTTATAAATCTTCGTCGAATCTCTCTTACGATCGTTCCGTACGTGCCTCGTGGCTTCTTCGGTTTATTCTTCGGCTACCGGCTCACCGACTTAAACGTTACTTATACATCGGCTTTCGTTTTACTCGCTTTTCCCAGATTCTCTTTTTTTCGACACTTTTTTTTCTTCTTTTATGGCTATATATAGGAGAACCCGGGACGAAACGCGACGGTCGGGTTTGGATTCGGGGGTGAGGCAAAATGGCGTACAATTATTTTCTTAAAAAATTAGAATAATTTGAACGAAGAATTCCTACAAAATTAAATTGTGTGACGAATTAATTAATTATTATTATGAATAATAATGATAATAATAATAGGCCACATATTATCGTATACATTTTATTATTATTATTATTTATTAATTATATTTGTGTGTTAATATTTTGCAGATGGATTTATATATATTTTTTTACTGTACTGTATTTTTATGGGCTGTAATACGAGAATATCGTGCCCCACGCAATTGCTATTTATTTCGAATCCCCCCCCCCCCCCCCCCCCATATCTATAACTCTTTCCTATGGTCTGCACAATCGTTGGAAAAAATTATATTCGTGTAACAAGCAAAATGATTACGGATATTTAGACTATGTGGATGCATTTTTTTTTGGTTGGCCGCTTTTCCCCGGGTTTCTTTTTATACACACGGGTATAAATCTAAATATATATACATAGAGGTATGTTGTGGGATCTGCGTATTGTCCCAAAGACAGTACGACCCACAAAAGCTCCTGTTTCCGGGATTTCATTTCGTGTTTTTCCCTCTCCTTTTTGTTATAAAAAAAAATATTAGAAAAAAGTTTACAGAACAATTTTTTTTGCCGGAAACGAGGTCGGGTCTGTGTTTGGTTGCGTCAAAGCTGTTGCGATCGATGCGCTCATCTGCGAAAAATGGTGAAAAATCGGCGGTACGTATAAAGAGAAAGAGATAACCTAAATAAATAATAAAATATGAATATGAAAAATATTTCCGATGGAAGAAGGGAGAAAATCGTGATAATCGTGGAATGTGGGTTCGTTGAACTTTGTTGAATGAGTAAAGCGAGAGCCATGGGAAAAGAGACAAATTGCGAATCTTCCGAGCCTCTCGTCGATCATTGCTCACGCGATCAATGCAATAATTCCAAGAGAAATCGATTCTCGCTGCAGAACGAGGCGAGCCAACGGCGTTTTACGTCGGTACGGACCTGCACCGTGGACCAGCGATGGCGAGAAAATGCTGATCTCACTCCGTAAAACTATTTATCACGAGACGCGGACGGGGGTTCATTTTTGTTTCCTTTCTTCCGCTCAATGGACCGATGGGAACCATGTGAAATGGTTTTCGCCATTCTTTGAGAAAATTGCTATCAAAACGCCGTGCATTACGGTATGTAATTGTGATTCATCGGAATTGATGAGCTTATGTAGCTTATGTATATATATTATATGAATACAAATTAGTTAATAAGATTATTAATATTTATTTATAAATATATCTGTATATCGATTTATTTATCATGAATATTATGATATATCATATAGATTCATTCTAATATTATTTATTATTTTATTTTAGAATGATATAAATTATATTTATTATATACACACGCATGTACAGAGGAATCACTAAATTGATGAATAATAAATAATAAATCTAGATCATACATATTAATATATAACTCAAACAAATATTTATTATAAAACAAATAGGATTCGTTAATAATAATTCAAGAATCATGAATGTATGTATATTTTTTTATTTCATTAAATTATTTTTATCCAAATAATAAAAAATATTTGTTCGATAAAAAATTGATAAGAAACTATGGAAAAAATTCATGAAATGATAAAAAGGTCCGAGAAATGTTACAACATTTTCCCCCCTCAATTCCTTCATTATTCTCGGTAATGCGATTTCCGCACGACAGAAAGGAAATTAATCTGGGAATCCCGCGTTACGATTAATATCCCACGAAGTTATCGAATTATCGGGTGCAGCGTTATTATCATCGAATAGCGACATTTATTGAAATCACGAACGAAATTCCCACCCACCAGGGACGAGTAAAAGCTTCTGCCGAGCCGTACGTTCGACCCTCCGCGAAGCGTGGCAAAGGTCGGTACGTCGCGCGCGGTTTGTCGGTCGCGAGGAATTCCCGACCGTAGCTTTCGAGGGCACACACACGTGGATCGCCCCATGGAGCGGGCTTAATTGTGGCCTAATTATAACACACGCGTCCCGGTCCATGCGTTTTCGAGCCGAAGCTGCGCTGTGTCGACTGTATCCCGCGTCGCACGAGAGCGTGTAACAAACGTCTGGTACACTCGCCGGGTAAACACGTTGCCTCGCGCGAAATTCGAGTGACGATGATACAAAAGCTCCAAGGTCGACGGAAGAGTCGCGAGAGAAAGTGTAATTAACCTCTTGATAACTCGGGATAATGAATTTTCCCCCGCCTGTGTTCTAATTTTTTTTGCCTCGCATTTCAAACTGTTTCTATCTTTTTAGATTTTTTTCATCGTTATTTTTATTTTTTAAACAAAAGAGGTTGAGCGAATTTATTGATTCGGGAGTTAAATTGTCGTTGAGGAATGAATTAGACTATGGATTCTGCAAGCTTTGTTAATTGCGATGAGACGGAGAGAAAATTTACGTTCTATGATATTTTTTTTATTCCATGTGATATGGAATGTATTTTGGGAAAATTTCCTTCGAGAGATAATGGAACTCGCGATTATTTTATGTGTCAGAATTTTTATATATTTTTTCAATTCAAAGATATTTAAACTCACTTGGGGCGGTCAGTAATTGGGACGTCCGGTTCGATTAAAAATGTTTCACCCTCTCGATGGTCAATTCAATTCTCAATTCCAAGCAATCACCCAAAAAGTTTCTCACCCTCTCGATCGTTGTTACAATCTCCAATTCCAAGCAATTACACGGCTCAGCATTATTGCGAATTTCCCGGTTCCCAAAATTGCTCACGCTTCTATAATAATTTAATAGCCAAGTGCAAATAAACTTCGCCCGTGTCACTAATTTTCGCTCGTTCTCGAAGCGATGCAAACACCGACCAACACGCATTCCCACACCACGTGACGTGAAATTCTACGACTTCCTGGCCCGGTATATCGCCGCGGAACGTTCCATACGCAATTCGCTCGAAGAAATTACACGCTTTTCTCGTTTCAATGAAACGGCCAGAAGCTGAGACGAACACAATCGCTCAACCAAGACGAACGAGTTATTGCCAACAAACTTATTTATCGGCAAAAATGTATTTATCAATTTATAATCAATTCATATGACTTCATAATTGTTTTATACAAATTTATTTTTAACTTAATTATTTATTTATTGAGTTCTTTGCTTTCAAGGCCAATCTTTCGATCCTCCCCCTTCCCTCACCTTTTCGGGAACTTCGTATAAGCTTTCTCCCTGTCTTGTTCCCCTTATTCTCGACCTCGTCCTATTCCCCGCTGCGTCTTTCTCTAGCGCAAGCTCTGAAAAAGCTTTCGAGGCACGTAATACGTGTTACGTTTGTCCGTGGGTCCAGAACGCGAGCCGGCGGGTTTTACGCCAACTTGCTTCGATGGCGATACGCAATCATTCACCCTCCCCGGCTTTGCCCCGGGCAATCCTGCGAAAATCGTTGTCTCAACCCTCAATTTACCGTCGTGGCTGTATAGGAATTATTTTGTACGTAACTTCGTACGAGTTGAGCTTTTCTGCGGAATATATTACCACCTAGAACACCGGGGCGAATTGAATCAAAATTTACAGATCAATTACTAGAATTTTTGAATAACTAGTATATCAATTTACATTCAGCAACTATTAGTATTGACTACTACTGGTTGATACTACGATAACTACTATTACTATCATCATTTGTTATTATTATTATTGTTATTATCATTATTTTTATTATTATTATTATTATTATTATAAATATTATATTTTTCTAATTAATAGTACGTTTTTTTTTCTGCCGATACAAAAAAATGATGTTTCAAATCCACGTATGTATCGAAGTGAAGCCAGAAAAATAGCCAGATCCGTGACAAATGACACGATTGGGATTGAAATAAACAAATGGTGAATTTTTTTTTCCATCTACTTTCTTTTCGAACCAACCTCGTGCCAACAAACCCCGGTTGTCCATCCACGCGCACACGCGCACACATACACGCAGAAGTGTGTAAACTTTTGTTCGTCGGTCATCCGTGCTCCGAGGCAACGAGACGGGATGTAGAAATGCGCACATATTGGCACACCGTCGCACACACAAGGTACGACGTGGGTGCTGCGGTTGCCGGGCAGGATCAATGGGCGGATGAGGGTTGTGGCAGGGGGGGGGGGGCGGGCGAGGGAAGGATGGCGTCAGTCTGCGTCGTATATTCTCGTCCTTATAAATGGTACGATGTTAAATAACCATCGTCTTGGTGGATTTTCCAGCGTGTGTTCATCCATCCAGGAGTCTTTCGACCCTACGTGCAATTCTGGCCAATCCCCCTCAACGTCTTACGACCAATAATATTCGAGTGATTTAACCGGCGAAATCATAAGGGAAATATTTCCTTCGATGCTTCGAAGATCGAGCTCTACGTATATCCACATATATTGTCTGTCGTAGTCGTTTGTTCGGTTTATAAGGCAACTAAAATATATTTATGTTTTTCGAGGGTTGTGAGAGGTACGTGAGTGCATAGATGTGTGTGTGTGTGTGTGTTACACACATGGACGTTATCATGGACAATTATTTGGTGATATTGCGTTGTCAGTAGCTATCCCGAGCTTTCAGACACTAGGTGAATGGTCATTTATGGGGAATCGTGGGTAATGGGGTTCTAAATGTGCGGTGGATACAAACGCGTCTTAGCTTGTGGTCAAAATGTCGTGGACAGGCAGGCAGGAAGTTGATGCATCAGTTATTGACCGTTCAGATTTGAAGATTCGAATTCATTGGAAATATGATGGGGGCGGGAGGGTCGTATTGAATTTGAATTTTATTGAGGTTATTGACCGCTTATCAAACATATAAATTCATCGTTCAGAATTTCTCCAAAAATATACTGTTCGGCAAACAAATTATATTGAAACTAAATTTTTGTGGTGAGCCAGACGATGAGATTTCGTTTATATTGAAAAACTGTAGGTCGAGAATTTTTAATTAGGTTCGCGGTTGGGGGGGGGGGGGGGGGGGAATAATGAGGGGTTTCGTCGTTTTGGGTTGATTTTTCAAATGATGAGATGAAAAGAGGATCAACTGGGAAATCGCGAGCGCTCGCTGGCTTTGACGATTAGTGATCGGATGTTCGTTCGGGCATGTCTGACCCAATACAGGCCTTTCCACTAGCCGGAAGATCGGAATCGTGACTATGGGTCGGTCGTACGTCTGGTTTTCCCGGATATCCCGCTGGTTTCGTGTATGAGAAGCATCGGGAGCTTTGCGTTGATCCCTGACGAGCTTTTGGGTCGGTAATTAGTGTATCACGAGCACCACGTACGTGCTATGCGGACGCGTTTCGAGCCAAGCTGCTACGTGCGGAATGGTGTATGCTACTTCCGGTTATGACAGCCACGATAATCGGTACAAAAATAATTTCATCCAAGCCTCGACATTTTTAATTCTCTTGCAATAAAGGACAAAGATAAATTTACTACATAGCAAATATGAAACATACTAAAGAATTATTATTATTCTCATTATTGTTAAGTTTTGTTTTTTTGGGTCTACTTGTTCGAAGTTAATGAGCGATTATCGAACGGTAATTTAAATATTCCACATATTGAAATTTATTAATTTTACCTGAATTACCAAATGAATTTACCCGACCAGAATTTATTATTGCGGATATATTGCAAATACGTGTTTACATTTATACCTTAAAATGATATTAAATTTCTCCAACGATTATTTGAGCTTGGAATAAAATTTATCATTAAAAAATTGGCTCGAACTCGTCGTAATAAAGTTGATTGATTCTGAAATAGCTGTTCGGTTTTTTTACAACGCCACGATCCTACAAATTACGAACGACGGGTATTACATAAAATAAAATAACTGCACAATTTGAACCCCTTTTTCCCACGAAGGGTCGTGGTGCGTCGTATTTAATTTCTCAACAGCGTGTACGAGATAATAATAAATGAAAATAGTGCTCAGCTTCCTTTCATGAAACACGAAACGGGCTTTTTCCGGTGGAAGGCATCCGATGGTTTCGCCATCATAGTCGCCTACAAAAGTCCATTGTACGAATAAAAGTCCATAAAACGTAGATTATAAAAGAAGATGTATACGTATTTTCATCATAATTCTATGGTCGACAACAAAACATTTTTTGTCAGCATTTCGTCACTCACCCAGTAAATGCTCGATTCGTCATTTTTTATCCTCTTCGTCGAACATTCTTACGAACGGACAACGCCCCTTTTTTCCACCCTTATGGTTAATTCAAGGAAAATACAACTCAACATTATTTTATTACTGATTGATCGAGGATTGTAATTCCCGTTTAGTATCAAAATTCATTGTAAAACTTTAACTCATCCAAATTCTTTATAATTATTGCAGAAAAGTGGAACTCGATATTTATTTAAAAAAGTATTTTCAATCTAATTGGGCATGTAATAGATTCCCATTATCGATCAGCTCGACCGGTCTCAAGAATTCTCCGAATCTTTTTAAAATTCATTTTCATGCTTGAATTATTCATAACCATTGGAAGATGTGAAGGTTTCAATAATTCAAGATAATTGATCGCAGATATTCGTTCGAAAAAGTATTTTAAATATGTTTTTATTGGATGAATAAATTTCACAAGAATTTCACAGGAAGCTTAAAATTTCTTCGAAAATAAAAATCCTCGTATTTCAATTATTCACAATTGTTGCATTATCATTTATTATAGATATCTATTTGAAAGAGTATTTTCAATACATTGTCATTAACTAATGCCCAAAACCTTCTTAAAAAAATTCTCCACCCTTTTCTTTCTCACGAGGAAGTGACGTGAAGTCTAAGAAATCTTTATCGAGATTTTGATGTCAAAACGTTCGAAATATCCCAAAAATTCAAGCGTGTATAACTCGAGAAGGGTTCCAGCTGCACCCCTCAAATTTCAACCTCATAATTTCTCTGTCACGTACAATTTTCGCAATAATTGATGCAACCCCCGGGATTTTACACCTTTTTTCAAATTCCCAAAAAATATCTATCACTCATTCATCTCCCATCTCTCGCAGATTTTGCGAAAAAAATAATACAAAAAACCGTTTCAGCCTCGGTCGGACGAGCACCGTTGGTGCGTTATCCGGGAGGATGATAGTGTCGAGTACGCGGGCGTTGTCGCTATAGAAAGCATCGGTTATCGACGTAGGATGTTGGCCCCGAGGCTTGAAATCGGCACGCCGAGAGAATGATTGGATTAATCGCTGCCCCGAAACGTCGATCGATCGTCAACCGGCATCCGGGTTCCTCCACGTCGATCAGCTCACCGACCTCCGATGGACCTTCTCCCGCCAATACTGGTTGCAATGGAGCTCTGCAACCCCTGACGATTTTCCGACCCGCGGCACACGCACCGAACGCCCGCTGGCTATGAACATTGTGCAACCATTCTGTGTCTCTCTATCGCTTCCTCCACCTCCACCCCCGCACACCCCTCAATGTAAAATCCGTGTGCCTCCCTTATTCGAAGGTCACTCATGGTATTGGGTTGTCCGGGAAAATGTTGGGATTCAAGCCTCCCAAATTAAATGTTCGTGTTTCGATCCCGCCCCCTTCCCACCCTTCCCTCAATGTATCATCGGAGTGTTTGCCTTTTACCGAAGTTCACTCATATTATTATGTCATCCGGAAATTATTGCGGCTCAAGGCTTCAAGAACAAATGCTCGTATCTCAGTTCAAAATTTGGCTTGAAATTTCGATTCGCCAAGAAGTTTTTGCGGTGCTTGAAGGAGCGACACTCGGTTGGTAAATTGCAAGTTTTTGCAAGATTTCAATATTGATTGTTGATAAAAAAAAAAATCATTGTGGACCCCATGAAGGTCTATTTAATATGAAGTTGATATCACGTATTGTACTCGTGTGTTTTCAGATGTGCACTCAGACGTTTTTTATAGTACATGCTTTGAAATCTGACAGCTGCCAAAGAAAAAATTTCTAGAACACACCCCCTAATACATATAGACGTATACGAGTACAGGTTGAAAGTTAGCCAGGAGGATAAGAAGCATTTGCTGACAAATAAAAGAACGAAGTCAACACGTGTGACTCGCCCAGCCGGGTTCTTTCCGTCCACGACGACGAAGACGTCGCCAGCGTCGACAACCCCCAGCTATGCGGCGTTACACCCAATAAGCTCGGCTCGTCGACGTCTTCCCAGTGGCAAAAGTACTCGAGAATTCCTCGCAAACTCTCGCACTTCAAGAAGCACGAAAGCTACGAAACAAAGTGCATACAAGCCTCGCAGATGGTGCCGGAGCTTCTTGTCATACTGCGAAGGAAACTGCGAGACTGCGGGAAAACGATGGACCTGCGGGTTTGCTGATGCCACGGGCGAAGAATAAAGTCCGTATGTATATGTGTGCGTGTGTGTGTGTGTGTTTACGGTAACTTTCGCATCGTGTCAAAGGGTTTTCCCACACCGTCGCAGCCCTCGAGGGCAGGATTCGCACGGTAGGATTCGAGATCGAACGAAAGTGGTTTGAATTTGGATTATTTCCCAGGCGACTGAATCCTCGATCATGGATTTTGCAGCTATCGGATTTACGGGACGAATGGGGTATCGTTCTGGCGTAACGTTCTCTTCGGCAGTAGCTGTGGCATATTATAGACGAAATCTCTTCGTTCGCTTCGACGGTTTCATTCGGTTCCTTATATATATATATATAACCCTTATATATATAAGGGTTGATATCTTATGCTATTGGATCGATCAGTGTCTTATTATGTATATTAATATATTATAATATATATTGATTGTATCTATATATTAAGGTGTATCTTATTTGGGTCATTTTCGATTTTTTATTGCGAAAAGATCTCAAACGATTTCAACAAAAGAACCAAATTTTCAAGCCTAATTTCGTCTTTGCACTCGAACTCTTATCACGCTATTCATAACGTCATTGCAGAATTCATTATCCGGACAAAAGACGACAAAGAAAAAACATATCGACATACCGCAATCAAAAGACGAGCGTTGATCGTCGCTGATAGATGTAGACCAGGAGAATATTGCATAAAGTTCTCGTTACAATGAAGAATTATTGGAAAAATTAGCTTCTGGCTAATAACGGTGCAACGTCGATGTCAAGTCCCGAAGGGCAGGAGGGAGCGATGGTGGTTGCCGGTTGAGTGAGCGGGCCATTGGCACGTCGAGTCTTTTAACCGCACGAGCCGTCAAAGGGTTCGGTGTTTCCATCACGCGAGGATGCTCGTAACGTCGACGACCAGGCCCCCCCCCTTCTCCGCCCTCCCTCCTCCTCCCTGAGCTTTTCAAAGATTTCAGAATGATCGATAGATCGACGATCACAACGCGATCGAATACATAAAGCTATGTGTGTGCAAAGCTGAGGCGAAAAGTCGAGAGTTCCGGAGAGGTGATTGTGTGCCACTGCGTTCCACCCCTCGGACCGCTAGTCGAGCATTCTCGTGAGGGATGCTTAGTCATCCCTCTCTCTTTCTCTCTCTCTCGCGATCCATTTTTCATGGGTACCAGCACGTAACCAATTTTTTTTCTTCTTCGCAAGCTCATAGAGCAAAGAAGTCCATCGCTGAAGCATGGGGGAGGATTGGGCTTTGGAAGGGGATGGTGAAAGAGAGATAGGAAGAGAAGAGACAGAGAGAGAAATTATTTTGAGACCGCGGTTGGAAGGATTACAGGTAGAGACCGGATTTTGGTAACCCGAGAACTTCAAAGAGATTCACAGCCGGGTCGGGACGTGCAGAGCAGCTCGGGCGAGTAACGTCTCGCAAGCTTCCGTGACTGCGGCAGCGGGGAGGCGTTGGATCTCGCGATATAGGTGAATTCGCGTTCTGGGCGTCCTGAATGTATATCGTTGCTGTGTGCTATGAAGGGGAGGGAGGACAAGAGGGGTGATGGCAAGCGCGAGGTAGCGAAGCGTGTGTTATCTTGATTCGCAACTGGCAAACACGCGGAGAGTTGCATTGCTATGCATAGTTACAGAATCGCAAGCTCGTACGGCGTGGCAAGTCACCGGAGCGCGGGAAACCTCCGGGTTTACATAAACATGCCGAAATCAATCAAATACGTCGGGTCTAACATCGCCTAGGCAGCTTCGAACCTGACTTGAGTCTCAGAAACGTCTATATATGTGTATAGATTGGATTGGTTTTCACCGATCCGGTGAGACGAAATTACGGTGGTTGTGGATATACCATTGAAGAAGGATGAAACCGTTCGGTCTGATGGATTCGGAATTACCAAAAGGTCGGGGGGTTTTTTTCTGGGGTCTAGGGAGACGGCGGAGGACATCGATAATTACGTGTGTTTTTGAACGAGGTTTGCTTCTGCGACTGAATGAATGGTCGGATCGGTTCGTTGAGCCAACTGACCAGTTGGTAGGGAAGGTTGTCAATGGTTTCACTAGCAAGCGAATTGAGTAATTCAGTTGATGGGTTTCAGAATTCGTCGGCTGCATATATTAACATTATCGATCTTAGACAGCCTCAACGTTTCAGCTTGGTCTCATTAATCTACATTTTTTATTCTACTAATTTTTTTCGATTACACATATCATTATTATTTTTAAAAAATCACCGAAACCTCAGGACTCAAAATTTCCATCGCTTTGCTTCCATCCAGCTTCGAGATCGAATATCAAAACTGGAATTATCCGCGGAACCCGGTCGAATTGATTCCTGGAACGAAGATCCCTGACATTTCTTCACCACGGAAATTTGCTTCAATAAGAAGCCCAGCCCCTCAATTACCGCTTCGGAAACGTTTCGCAAAGCATGTAGCATTTCCCCTTCCTTCCGACAACCAACTGAACCAATTCCGTTCCACGTAACTAACTATTTCCACGTCTCACACCTCTCGAGATGCTCGCCTGGGCTGACCACAGCCCCGGCTCTCGCCTACGTCGTTATCTACTCACGATGCCTTCGGGCCGACGATGAACCGCACACCGGCGCACACGGGGCTCACCCACGTCTTCCATCCAATTGCCTCCCGCAACGTGAACCAACCCCCCCTCCCCCACTGGATGACGAACTCGCGCGACGTTCACGAACTTTGTGCTTCGTGAAACTTCGCGCAACAACTAATGCTCGTCCCCAATCTTTCCACGACCGCTCTTGAGGTCTTCCATCGTCCTGCGAAAGACGACCACCGCGGGAGTTTCGTACTCCATTGACACTTGCCATTATCATTTTCGGAAAATATCTCGTATTACGTACTTTTTTCTCGTGGAAGTTCAGAATTTTTCGTTTGTCGTTATTATTTTTATTATTTTTCGAAAGAATTGTAAACTATTGTAATTGATTTATCAGTAATTTGATAATCAGTAAATCTTCGAAATAAATTATGTCTAAAAAGCTGAATATTCATGTACTGGACGAAGTAAATGTCTAGACAATAATTATTATTAATGCCCCTCTCTCTCTGTCTTGAATTACGATAATGGAAAATATTTTCCATAGCATGAGTTTACTTCGTTCATCCAACAATTTCCCTTATTCACCGAGGAATAGTTTATTTACAAAATTTCGAGGCCGTAAAAGCTCTCACCGGTCCATTTGCCCGAACCACTAAAATTGTATCCCCTATATTTTCAGCCCGTTATCGACAACGAGATACGTAATATACAATTGCTAGCCAACGACGTTGTATCGTAACCAGCCAAGTTCGAAAATAGACGAGTTTTCGTTAGATCCGGTCCAGCGGGTTCTTGTTTTATCGAGCTTTTTTGGTACTAATTGGAAACGAAGAAGTTTTATGAACCACTTTCGAAATCATTCGGAGCGGGTTATTCCGGGTTATTCGGGGGAGGAAGTACGACGATGCGATTGGGGAAACTTTTATTTAGGTAGGATGGTAAATGCTAATGGAATTCGATGGCTCTTGCGTTATATATATATGAAGGCGGTTGTTATTAGAGTCATGTTCGAATTTCGATTGAGCCGCTTAGAAATTGATTCTGAGAGAAAATAAACATCTAAAGCCTGTTTTGAACCTTCTAGTTTGATTATTATCATTTAAAATTGTTCGATAGTATGTTTAACAACCAATAATATAAAAATATAATAATAAATCATAGTTCGTTTAAGTCCTTTCTATATTTTTCCTATGATTTAAAGACACGGAAATGAAGAGAAATAAAATATACAATGCATAAATATATGATTATTATTTACATATTTATTTATACGTATAGTATATGTATATTTATTTGTATATACATATGTATTAGAATTTTATCGTGTAATGCCGTTTGCTTTTATTTCAGCGTTGTGTAGTCACATGTAAACGTGCTTGAAATTAATTATATCCATCCGTCGTCCGGAAATTGGGCGCGGGTGGAACGGTCGACGTTAATCAAGGATCATTACACCCCTGCAGCGGATCGGTCATCGCAACGTCGGGGTTGTACGATTGCCGCGAACGATCTCGTGACGAGCTTGTTGCGGAATCATAATCAACGGATTACGTTTTCATTGCACGTGCATGTGTATCTTCATGCGTTGAAACTTTTTATATATTCTTGTGCGAGTTGTTTCGTCCCCATTTATCACACTTTATCGAAAAAAAATTCACAAATATTTTCCGTTAATTTTTTCCCTTTTTTATTTTGGTAAAATTCATTTATCACAATTCTTTTCGTTGATTTATTTATTCATTTATTCATTTATTTGTAAGTTGTTTCCATAAAAATTAGTAGAACATTATTATTCAGAACAAGTATTATTCAGAACGTAGAAATAATAATTGCATGTAGAATTTTATACGAGTGTGCATTTTTTTTTTTCATTTATGTAATCTCATGTGCGACACATTCCCCACATGGGAATTCTCGTGGCATTTCATTCCGAGTCCTCACAAAATACCAGAAGTGAGTTTACACCAGAGACTGGCATCCCTCGTTGAAACTTTATAAAATAAATACAGAAAGTTTTACATCGATTCGTTTCGTCGTTTTCATAAGAAAAAAAATATATAAAAAAATAATCACTTTGCTTAATGCTCGGTCACACCTAGGAAGCCCCTTAAAAATGAACTCTTCATCCCTACGTTTTGCCAGTCCCAGAAAAAAAAATTTAATTCCAACCATGTAATTTTAAGAAATTTTCACTCTCTGAAGAAAAAAAAAAAGGTTACTGGTTAATTTTAAAGCTCCGGTGAGTTATCTTTGTAATTAGCCATACGACCCTCGAATTAAAAAGTCGTGCACGTCCCTTGTGATACTCGAATCACCTCTGAAGCTTCGAGATAACACGAGACCATGTAACAAGAAGCTTTCGGTAATTTTTTTAAAATTTCCCTCACAGAATCTCAGACCCAGCGAGGATGAGAATAATGTAAGAAAAATTGGACGACGGGGAAGGAGGAGTGATGGTTAATACAGCTGGGACTCTAATGTCCTGAGGGTTACTTTGGTAAATATAGAACACAAGCATATTACGAGAATAAAGAGAGGATCGTTTCTGATAGAACGAGGCTCGTAGTGAAAAGGCATTTACCAGACACGCGGTAGCGACGGGGTGGCGGGTAGAGGAAGGTCGGAGGGGTTGAAATCGAGTCCCGAGGGCGTACCGCAGCAACCGACATAATTATTTCTACGACTCGACGACTATAATAATAAATAAGAGACTGGATACAGCGTTAAGTCTCAACGGAATCGTGACGATAACTCGTCACGCGGTTACGCCACGATACAAAAGATGACAATTGGTGAAACGACTTAATAAAAGGGTTCGGTTTTGCTGTTATCTAAGGAATCGTATGCAACCTGTCAACGTTAATTATTCGTCTGACGATTGTCAAGGTATTTCTTGCTGCTTGAAATATATCGTGAGATAAATTCAACTTTTATTTTTGTTGGGCATCTCGTTTTCGTATTAATGATCAAATTCGATCGAATTCTTCAAAATCCGATACCTTGGATTAATGATATGATCCCGTATAATTAATCCGCTTATCGTGGATTATCGTTCTATTTAATTATGTCATTGTGGAACATTTGATCAACGCAGCTCGACAAGTTCTTCAGATTTTAGGTGTTATTATTATTTTTTTTATAATTAAAGTGAATGAGGGAATATTGAATAAAATTATTCTATTTAATAATCAAAGTTTTCACAAATTTTGTGAATTTTAAATTTAATTTTCTTAATAATCAAATCAAATAAAACTATTTAGTTGAATAATCAAAATTTCACGACTTTTGTCGAATTTTTATTCATTTAGTTTCCGATTGTCAAAATAATTATTCAAATCATATAGAATAATCAAAAGAAAATTAGTAAATTTCATAATAAAAATCCCACAACTTCTATGAATCACATTCATTTATTTATTGTCTATACGAATTAAAGAAAACATTCCAGACGTCTATCTCGCGTGTTTTCAACAAAGTTTTAATCCCGCTACCAAATTTAATTCTCACTAACTTCTCCAAACAAGTTCCTCCCATACATTCAATTAATTTGTTCGAATTAAAAATTCGTCAATATTTTTATTCGAACATTTTTCCGAAATTTCGTAATATTAATTAATTTCGATGCCGAAGGACGATCGGTCGAAATTGATTCGTCCTGTCTTAAGGCGATAAAGCCGGCGGTATTGTGTGCGCCCGAAGGCTCGATACTGTTTGCCACCCGACGACATACAACAAATGATATCGAAAGCTCGTATCGCCGTTCGATCGCCGATACAATGAATCTAGTCTATGCATTGATTGTCTGACCTTGACTTTGCCACATCTCCTGGCAGCGATCGATCTTGACTGTCTTCTTAACGCCTCCAGAGAAACCAATTGCACTTCCCTTAACCGCGATTTCAAAGACTTCTTCGATCGTTGAAATTATCGTGACAATCTTTGATCGATAAATCAAATTTTTTTAATGTTCAATCGATTTAATAAAACGTTTTTGATCTATCGAAATTCAAATCCTCGAACGGTGCACGGTTTTGGATGACCAAGAAACTCTGGAGTTGGGAATTTGGACCAAAATTAAGATCGACTTGCACTGACACAGCGCCGAGGATTTTGTGTGCTTTTTTAGGGGGAGGGAGAGGACGGCGATAAATTATTTCAAAGCTCGTGGGTTAAAAAAAAAATTTTTTTTTCTTTACACGTTATCGTTTAGACTGTTGAGTGAAGCTGCAAAGACGCGCGTTTCACCGAAATATCGCTCGAGGTATAGCTCGGAACGCGAGCTGGGCGGTGACTGAGAGAAAATCGAGGCGTCGCGACGCTCGGCGTCGCTCCCACCCTTCTGGTGCTCCTTCTGGACTCCCGCTGTTTCTACAGATATATTTCTCATTCTCCATTGTCTCTTTCTCTTATTCTCTTTATCCATCTTCGTCTCTATTTCTCTCCCCGTTGTTACTTGCCTAATCAACGCACGTTGGGATTATTATTCTTCGCGTCTATCAGCAATCGACGTACCCTCGTTTTCTTCATCCCTTTCTTTTGACGTCTCAACTCGGCTGGGAAATGGATTTCATTGCCTCGAAGATATTTAAATTAATCGTGGGAAATCAATTGAATATAATAATCGAATCTTCTGTCGCAGAGAAGAATTTTTGTTTTTGATAGGCAGAGGAATCATTTTTAATTAATTAATTTATTAAACACGGGGCTGACGAACCCGCGTAACAAAATGGCGGCGAGGTCGTCACACCGGAGAACACGAGAGCACTGCACACGCAATGGACATCGTCGGATTTCACTGTAATCTATTATTTTGAAGAATTTGGCAATCAAAGTTTTTGAAAAGTTCTGTCAATTTGTTGTAATTTAAATTTTTTATATTCAATCTTCAAGAAGAAGAGAAATTAGAAAATATATGATTCTTGTTATTTACAAACGCGTTTGATTACAAAGCCCTCGAAGAATGATAGAATTAAATTTTCCATCTGAAGAACTGACTATTGATTCATTTTAATTTGTTGCGTTAGAGGAAATCAATTAATTTTCTTGCCATTTGTGAATGATTGATTATCAATACTTGACCTTGACGCCTGAAACGTCGGAGATTGATGAAGTCTTTATAATTTCATCGTGGCGGATCGAGAAGAGAGATGCGACAAGAAAACCCTTCAGTAGAAACAATTCAAACAGCCGGAAGTACCAAATTATCCAGGAAATTAAAATAAATAATAATGAGAAGGAAACTCCATGTGAAATTTAGTTTCCATTGCGACTATCTCTAAAAATCTTTTAATTTTGAAATCCTAAGACAGCTGCCTGGCCTCGGTCACGTGTCCTGTGCCATCTGGCAGTTAGATCGCAATATTACCATCCCAGGACAATTCAGTGACCCGCAAGATCGATTAGAGCCAACCGACAGACGCTACATCTTTTTCTTCGTCGTTTACCTCCCATCGAGTCGGAACAATGGCGGAGCTTTTTACTCAGCATCCTCACAAGCACCGGTGCTGTCGGATTGATGACAAAAAAAGCTGCACTCTTACTTGAATAGGTACCACAGATTCACATATCCAAGGAAAACTTCAGTATGATAACAATAATGACGCGAGCAAATTATATTCCTCAAAGTGACAATGACACAAGCCGGAATCCATCAGCATTCACTGCTTTTTCTTTGTTTAAGGGAGTACCCTCGATGAGTCAATTAACAAACAGAAAATTATGAAAATTTGCAGAGATGTTAGAACACCTACAAACATGACTCAGTTAAAATTTCGTAATCGTTCGTTGACTCTAAAAGAAGATATTAATAATTTCATTTCGAAGCACTTAACATGGAGTCTTATGGGAATCTGTGATTTTGGCGCACTGACAAACAGATTTTGATAAAATTTGGAGGAGTTATAAATGAATATCTTTTAAACATTTTACTTTTTCGAAAACATGTAAAGCTCACTTCTGTTAGGAGAAATAGCTCAAAAAAGGACAAGGACAAGGATTTTTTAGCAATTCGCAAAATTGGGAACCAAGGAAAGCGGTGTTGCCAAATTAAATACTTTGTTACTCAAGTAGAAGACTAAAACTATTTTCGTCCAGTCTTGTCAGTCATATAAACAGAGATAAGAATTTTCGATTATTTTCGGAAAAGCTTGAATTCTAATTAATTCCGGCAATAATAACGATTGAGAAACTTGCTACGAGTAATGACAAAGAGAAATGACATTATTTGAATTTGGGAATATCTCGTGACTTCCGGTTTTGCCGCATGCAACCACATGTAACGCTGGCGTCTCACCATATTGCTATTGCGAATTCTATTAAATTGTTTATTCATATTTCACTTCGTGAATGAAAGAGCCCGTCAAAAATGTCCAGCCAAAAACCCGTTTGTTCTTACGGGCCTGCGTGTTATCGTCGTAATACTGAACATTTTCGTCAAATGGCACATCCTCATCGTACGTACGATCGCAACATAACCTCACAATTAGTTCGTTCACATCCGTCGGTAGTTCCTTTCAATCATTCTACCGCTATCTTTGAATTCACGGTCAATCTCAACTCAATCAACGAATTGTAACCATAAAGCAATAAAAATTTTCAAGTATATTCATTCAAATTAAATAATAGAATTTGTCCAGCCTATGAATGGTTTATGTGGAACATGAGCCGATTTTTACGAAAAACTAGATCAAAAGTTAAGCTCCTTAGTTCAAAATCTTTTTTTTGCTCTCAGTCGATGATCTTCTGCGCCGCATACCCGATGACAAGCCCACGGAATTGCCTTCCGAACTGGGTTTTGCTTGCACCAGTCGATCCCTGTTGCGGGAACAGCTGGACAAGTGCCGCGCCGCCAAACAGATGAAGCCGGACGAGGGCCAAACCTCGCGCCCCAATCCTCAGGGCAAAAACTCTGTGCCAGGCAAGATGAAGCAATCGTCGCGCGAACAGGCCCTGGCCATGTTCAAAGCTTGCGGAGAAACTCCCGATTATCTACCGCCAACTGGAGAATTTGCGGCTAAGCACGAACGAGCGGCGCCATACTTCGTGTTCTTCACCGCGGTGCAAAAAGCCAGAACGACGTGGACACAGGATCGTTCGGTGACCCTGTCCGAATTGCTCGACAAGAGTATCGGAACCATAACGTCCAGTCTGCACATGACCTTTGTGGTCGACATGGGCTGGCTCTGCGCTCAATACTTGCTTGCCCAGCAAAAAGCTGACATGACCGTATTTTACGGCGAAATCGCCGAGGAATGTCCACTGCCTGCCAATATCAAGATTCACAAAGTTACGTGTACCGGCAGTTACGGTTGTCATCATTCGAAAGTTTCCATTTTGCAGTACGAAGATGGCGGAATAAGGGTCATTGTCTCAAGTGCTAATCTCTACAAAGACGACTGGAATTTTCGGTCTCAGGGGTTAGTTGTTTGCATAGTTATTCGATTGTATAGTCGGCTATGATGTTTCGACTTAGATTTAATTGATGCATTTTGAAATTAGGACGCTTATTATTATTATTCTTATTATTATTATTATTATTATTATTATTATTATTGTTATTGTTATTATTGTTATTATTATTATTATTATTATTATTATTATTATTATCATTATTTCTTTTGAAAAATGAGAGAAAGAATGATTTGACTATAATAATAATTCAAGTTCAGAATTTCAATAATAATAATTTTTAAAAAATTTGATCATTCATTAGTTAATTCAAAAAAATTCAGAATTAAAATTATTATTATTATTATTATTATTATTATTATTATTATTATTATTATTATTTCTTCTGAAAAATGAGAGAAAGAATGATTCGACTATAATAATAATTCAAGTTCACAATTTCAATAATAATAATTTTTCAAAAATTTATTCATTCATTCATTAATTCAAAAAAATTCAGAATTAAAATTATTATTATTATTGATTAATCAAATTTTCATTTGTTTCCAGTCTCTGGATGTCGCCCCATCTTCCGCGTTTGCCAACATCCGCAAAGGCGATCGATGGCGAATCAAAAACGGGTTTCAAGCGAGACCTTCTGACGTACTTGGGGCTGTACAGTAAAGAAATGGAACAATGGCGAAGTATAGTGAAAAGAACGGATTTTTCGTCGATAAACGTGGCTCTGGTGTTTTCGGCACCGGGTCGATATTACACAACAGAAGCAAAAGCTCAATGGGGGCACAAAAAATTGGCGAGTATTTTGAAAAAACACGTGGAAATTCCAAATGACGAGCAACGATCGACGATAATCGCGCAGGGTTCGAGTATGGGAAGTTTCGGTGGAACTTATGACAGTTGGATGGAATCGCAATTGGGCAAATCCATGGCTTCAACCGCGAACAAAAACGATAAATTCAATTTCAAAGTTATTTTTCCGACGATCGAGAATTACAAGAAGAGTTACGACATGCGAGAAGCCGCCAATTGTTTGTGTTACACGGAGAGTGGACATTTGAAACAAAGATGGCTCGAACGTCATCTTCAGTAAGTATCTCGAGTCAATTTTTTTTCGAAAAATTCGAATTCCATTAAAATTTTAGAAAGATTATAGAACAACTCATGTGTGCAAAGTTTGAGACCAAAAGCTCTAATCGTTCTCGAGTTGTAAACGTTTGAAATTTTCCACCCACATTTGAATTTTTTCATGTTTTATTGATAATAATAATTTTTTAAGAAATTTTTTCTCGACGTTTTCGCACATTTTTCACACTAACGTAAAAATTTCGATAACAAATTATTTTATCGCGTCACAGCTTATTCTATGAAGATTTAAAAAAATAAATAAGGGCATAAATAAATTTTTTAATGAATCACGTTGCAGCCAATGGATAGCGAATCGCAGCGGACGATCATCCGCAGTACCGCACATTAAGACATTTACGAGAATTTCGCACGACGAGAACAAAATTTGGTATTTCGTTCTTGGTTCCGCGAATCTGAGTAAAGCAGCTTGGGGCTATCAACAAGGAGCCGCAGTCGTTATCCTCAATTATGAGGCTTCCGTTCTTTTTCTTCCCAAATTTGTGGTAAGATTTTCTCAATCAATGGACATAAAAAAAAAAAACAAATTTTTTTCACATTTTTACGGCAAGTAAATCAACGTTTTTATTTTTTTCTTTCCAGACCGGAACAACGACTTTTCCGACGAAACCGAATCGAGACGACGCAACCCCAACGTTTCCCATACTTTACGATCTACCGTTGACGCCTTATGGGAAGGAGGACAAACCCTTCGTCACGGATTTTTTCCAAAAAGGGGATAAAGTTTTTTCGAACATCACAGATTCGAAGAATTGATAGATTCAAGGTTCGTCCGATTTGATACAAGAGAGATAAAGATTGACGATACAGTAAAACCTCGTTTATCCGGCCCTCGATCAACCGAGCCTCCGCATTAATCCGAGACAACGGACTGATCCGAGCACTTCGCATTAATTGAGGTGTATGCTCGAATAATACGGAAAAATTTGGATAAAACGGATGAAACCGCTATGCTTATGCTGTACACGCGTAGTATTTTGCCATTGCTACTTCGTTTCTTATACATAGCAGGTTGAAACAGTGCTCTATGATGGACTTTCTTAAGCCACGGTAGTAACAAGTTACACTCTATGTATTAACAATACTTTGTACGCCAAAGATTAATCTAAGTTCGTTAGATTTTTATTTTTATTTATTTTTGTGATTAAATTTTATTTTATCATTTTAACTACATAAAAATCAATTAATATTCGCGAATTTTTTTATTTCTTCCGTGTTATCCGAATTTTCGCTTATCCGAGGTACCTTTTTCCCACATTACCTCGGATAAACGAGGTTTTACTGTGAAGAAGAAAGAGCGTGCATAGAGTTGAGGTATTTATTTTTGAAAAAACGGCTATTGGAAAAAATTTCGCAATTTGGTGTCGCAAAGCTGGTTATTTCCGACATTTAATTGTGTGATGCGAAGTTATTTTATCAACAAGTATAATTATGATTTTCGTACGTAAGCTGAGATTTGTTAAACGTATTATTTATTTTATTTTATGTTTTTGTTTCATTGTTTTTATTTTTTGTTCGCCACAATCTGCCACCGAATTTCATCTTTAATCGCTCAAATGTAAATAAAAAAAGTATTCTAAGCGATCAAAAACTTAATATATCTACTGAGAAATTAAATAAAAATATATTTATATATTTCACGACAAGTAAATATACATATACGACTAAAAAAATGTTATCCTACATTATTCCGATGAAACCTCAACAATAATTTACAATAAAAAATCTAAAGTAACGTTCGTCAATTAAATATTATTATTATTATCTTTATAACTCACTGCCATGCACAATTTTGTTCGATTACTACTATTTCCACTCAATCCATACATCAAAACCAAAAAATAAATAAAAAACAAACGAATAAAAAAAAACAAACGAAAAAAAGATTAGAATAAAAAATAAAAATAACAATAAATCACATGTCCAAAAATTCCAGGACAAAACAATGTCGAGCCATGAACTTTGCCACTAGCGATGTTTTCGTCAAAAATCCGATATTTCGAATCTTTCGCCATCCCCGACCTCAACCCAAATATCTCGTCAAACCCATTCGCCCGAATCTCATCTCAAAACATGCGAACGCGCCCAAAAACCGGTTTCTCACCCATGAAAAAAAAAAATAAAAAAAAAAATGCAAAACAAAAATAAATAGAAAAAAAAATAAACATAATAAGAAAAACCGATAAACCGGAAGTGCGTTATCCTTGGTCGAAGACCTTGACGAGGTGGATGAGACGACGATGGGGGCTGACGTCAGTCCGGGCGTTCGCTGCATATCGCAATAAACCGGACTCCGGGGTCGGTCAGCTTGGTTGGCACAGTCGCGGTTTACACCGTAAAAACCGAATCGCCGTCGATGCTTGCACCGACGCGAAATTCTCGTCGAATGTGTGCGTACGTTGTCGCCTGCCCGTTGACGCGGCACATATCTACATCGAGAAAGTATAATCTCTTGTTCGAAGCCGCGCAGGTGCGAAGGTATATATTTTTTTTTTTTCTTCTTTCGCTTTTATCTTTATTTTTTTTTTTTTTCAACGATCAACATCGAAACCACCACCAGGAGCAACAGCAGCAAACCACGAACGGAACGACCACATCCGTTTCAGTCTTTGTAACGTCGGCAAACCGGCGAGTTTACTTGTAACGTTTGAATCTTGGATTTTATTTCTTTTTTTTTTTTTTTCTCAAACTTATCTCTCTCTTTTCTTCCACGATTGCTCTCATCATTGACGCAATCGCAATTGCCGCATAACAAGCCCCCTGTCCCCCCCACCCCGGTCCAAGAGACTGCCCCGTTGCCGTTTGCACTCGGTGAGCCCCGGTGTGTGCCCACACGTTCGTCGAGCACTCGCGTGGCAAGTCCGACCGTAGCGTGACCTGCACTACTGGTGCATTCACGTCGCAACGTTGTTTTATCATCCCTGAGAGAATCGTCTTCGAACCTTCGCCTCCCTCGGATTGTTTCGCGGGTTTTGGATCAATTGTCTCTGTACCGCAGGTTTTTTTATCACTGGGCGGAATTTACGATCGAACGTAAGTGGGATTTGATCGGAATCGTGTTGAGGAGTAACGAAAAAAATCGGATAATTAAATAAATAAATAAATAATTAGGAATCGAAGACACGAAGACTAGTGCGAGGTTCGTGATTATTAAATCAACCCATGTTTAGACTCTGTTACTACATTTTTTCTTCTGCCTTTCTGTTATTTATTTATTTTTTTGTTTTTGTTTTTTTATATGTCATTTCTATCTTCCTTTCTTTCTTTTGGTACGTGATCACGCTGCGAAATGTTAAAACTAGCTCGAGCATTTTAACGTTACACGTGCGAGCGACCCGAGAACCAGTCGCCGTTACGCACTTTCACTACGATTCTCTCGTGGGACGAATCGAAATTGCTCGGGAAATTGATTGAGTCGGTGCACAAACAACGAACCGGACCCATCGCGATTTGTCTCAATCGACGGTTTCTTATTTTTGTTCTCTTCATTTCTCGTTCTTTCATTTCTTATTGAATGTTTCGGTGTTTGAAATTGTTGAAATATTCTCTTTTTATTTCAAGTTTCCTTCGTCATTCGTTTAATTATCTCTTCTTATATCTCGTGATTTCAGGGGGAAAAAAAGAAAATCTCTGGACGGAAATTCCTTGGAGCCAAATTTCGAAATCCAAAATTAATCAAGAAACTATGGATCTCGGAAGAAATATTCGCATCATCGTCGATGATGAATTTCGTGCAATCGCGAATTTGTGTCTTCGCGGATAAGTGCGACAAAATTTTCGGGTTGTTTATTTTTTAATTAAAAAAAAAAAAATCGTGGATTATTCGGAAATGTCGGTTCATCGTTAAGGCGTCTTATTGATGGGACAAAAAAAAAATTGTTCGGCGGAAGGAGTTGCAGAGGCAGTCGGAGCGGGAGGTTGCAGACGCGAATCGATAAGTTCGCCCGGCGACTGAACGCGCGCGCTTACGTCTTCGTGGTGCGGCCTTAAGAGTAACAATTTTTTTTTTTTTTCATTTTCGTTCTTCGTTCTTTTGGTTTTCGGGATTTTTCGTGAAGGGTCGTGCCAGAGAGTTCGACGTTGGGGCGAGCATCGACGAGATCACAGAGTCGAAGAAATAAATCGTGGGGGAGGAATAAGTTTGTGCTGCGTTATAATATTTATATACGTATATTTATATGTATATTATATGTATGTTTATATACGTGGGTGTAGTAAGAAAGACTGAGTTAACAGAATGTCGGGCTGCTGGGTTTTAACCGCAGTTTTCGGAGCCATCGTTCTACTGTATATTCTGATCGAGGTTCATTATTTTTTGCGAATGTTCGTAACCGTTTTCGTCGCACGGTTTTGCAAAAAAAAAGTTCACATACTCGACGAAACAGCTGTTTACGGTGGGTCATTAGCGAGTTAGGAAACTCGTTTCATTGATTATTTTCTTACTGTATTTTTTCGTTTTTTTTTTTTGAGTGGATCTTTTTTTTATTGCTGTTGGTTATTCAAATATTTTGATATATTTTTTTATATTATTATTAATATCGGATTATGAATTCTCGATTATTTGATCGTAGAAGTTCGATTTTTTTGTAGTAATTAATGGCTTCTGTAATATTTCGAAAGAAAAAATATAAATCACAACAGTGCAGATTTGTAGACCAAAGAGATTTGTATTTTTGTTTCTTTTATTTGATGGAAGAATGAAAATCTTGAAAGAAATAAATTGTTGAATTATTCGAACGTATTGCTTCATCGTGAAATAATGATTGAGTGGCATTTTGCGTTGACGTTGAAATTGCAATTTTTTTTTTTTTTTTTTTTTTCGAGTCAGCAGAAATTTCGTTATATCGCAGGCCTTGAAACATTGAGTTTGCGTTCGTTCGAAAGCGCCCTCCGGTCTTTTGGCCTATTCACCGGTGTTGAGCCAAATCTGGAATCCTTACAATTTCTGTAATTATCTCTGCGCAACTTTAAACCTTGACCTATGCGCGACTGTCCATCTTCTGGGTCAGTAACGCGTGATTCGCGTTCGTGTGAAAAAAAAAATTGCTCAATCAAATTCAAATTGCGAAATCCATAATTTTACTCCCAAAATCGAGAAATAAAAATAAAATTTTGAGAAAAATCAAAATACAATTAAAATTCCGTTGGCTACGTGAGTAATCAATTCTTTTGGTTCTCTTAAATATATTCAATCTTTCGCAGAATTTTCAAATCCATGGAGACAAAATTTACCATTTTTTTCACAATTTTGCCAACATTTTTACTAACCCTAAAAACGATGGAAATAGATAGAAAAAAATTATTCTTTAAATAAATTTTTCTCTCAAATCTCGAAATACATCAATAACGATTCTATTCAATCGCCAATCGCCGATAAATAATTTTTGTCAATACACTAATTAGGAAAATAAAAACGAAAAAATTACTTAAAAAAAAATTCGTTGCAATGTAAAATAATTCGAAAAAATTTTTATTCATCAACTGATCGTACGTTTGAAATTTTAACAGGAATTTGTACAACAACGGACGTGGACACGTTGCTCTATCACATGAACAACGCGAGATATCTTCGCGAGCTGGATTTCGCTAGAGCGGATTTTTACGAACGAACGAGTCTTTACCGTGAAATTTGTTCGCAAGGCTCGGGCGTAGTTCAAGGCGCAGCTACGATACGCTACAGAAGATTTCTCAAACCGTTGTCGATTTTTAAAATTATCTCAAAGGTACGGCGCATTGCTCATACCGTATTTTATCTTCGACATCCGTCCCACATTGCGTTAGTTCGACGAGACAAGCGTTTCAACATTTTTCACGTCGCAAACGTTTGCACGGAATAATGAAAAAAGAGCGAAAAGAACGAAAAAAAAAAACAAAAAAAACAAAATTACTTCGCCTCTTCGCCGTCGATTTATTTCTTCGTTGAAAAATATTTTTCGAATTTGATTATTCAATTTTGGACTCAAGTTAAATTTATTGATTAATCAATTAGAATTTATTTTATTTTCGTTTGCAGTAATTTTCATTTTTTAAATTTAATCATTGGATTTTTATTTGAGTAAAATTAGTCAATTAATCGATCAAAACTTATTTTATTTTAATTTATGGTAATTTTAGTTTTTCAAATCTGATAATTTGATTCAGTTTGATGAATTTTATTGGGAAAAACCTTCGATCAAAGGCCGTTGCAATTCACTTGCCACTTGTTTGGCTTTCCTGATATTTTCTTTTCTGGTTTTCCGTCTCTCACTCTCACTATCTATCCGTCTCTCTCGTTCGCACTCGTCGTTCATGCGCCACTCGACAAGTCCTAAGCATTCGATAATTTATAATTCAACCCGCGTATTCTCGCGCTGTCGGACTCTAACGTCGCCTTATTTATCGTGGTTCTATTGTCCATCCGCTAACGAGGTTCAAGGTGCAGTAGTTGGCAATGCATATGCCAAAGTCAATAATAATTTTACTCATTATTTTTTAATTTTTCAAGATCTTTTTTCAAATTTTTTTCTTTAAATTCTACATCGATTAACGAAGTTGACCAACCAAATTGGAGTCAAAACTTTCGAGCATTGTCGCTGGAAAAATTTTAAAAAATTTCTCCCATCTTAAATTTTTTAATCGGAAGAAAAACGAAATTCATTGCGTTTGTAATATTTAAATTTAGTACTTATTATTTAGTAGTTAGTATTTATTTATTTATTTATTTATTTTCAGTAGAGATTTTAAAATAATTTTAGCTAACATGGCT
>OZ020167.1:19449549-19540769 GCA_963971145.1 Sussaba pulchella | reverse complement strand
AATTAATTTTTTTCTACGTTTTTCTTAATGTCTTATCTGAAGAGCGCAAGCTTCTGGGCGTATCGAGCACTGTGTACACATTACCTCTCGAGTGGATAATAAACAATAAAAAAAAAAAAAGTTTGATACAGTGTGAGGCGTTAATCCACTTGCGTGTCTCGATATAAAAGTACCAAGATCGTATTATTTTGATTGTAAAAAAAGACCAAAATAAAAAATAAAAAAATAAATACAAATTTGACAAATTTCAGAAACAACATTTTTTTAAATGTTTGGTTCTTATGAGCTTCCGGTGATTGTGTTTGAGTGTTTGGGGAAGAGCCAACAATCACTTTTCTCGATGGTTGACCTCCTCACTTTGTTTTTTCTTTCTTTCGTAAACTCCGACACAATCAGTTGTCGTACGAAACAATTTTACGCTTCTTTTTTTTTCTTTCCTTTTTTTTCCGTCGAGTAGACAATCGCTTCTCTCGATCGTCAACTTCGTCGCATCGTTTTTTGTGAGCTGTCACAATCAGCTGTCGTCAAAGATGGTCATTCATTCAATATGAAATGTATTCCAAAGAAATACTTTGATTACTAAATTATCGTGGATTATAACTATTGAATATCAAAATTAATTGTAAAGAAATAATTCATCCAAATTATTTACTATTATTGCGGAAAATTTAAAAATTTCAATTGTTTCATGATAATTCATCATAGTTGTTTGTTTGAAACAGTATTTCGAACACATTTTCATTAAATTAATGCCCATCGCTGGTTGTCGTACGACATTAATTTTTTGTTTTCTTAGTCTTTTTCTATTTGAGTAGACAATCCCACTGTCAATTGGCCCGCATTAGCACAATCACGATTGCGACAAGTGTAACCGCGCGAGTTGGATTCATAATTGCCTCGCGTAGCTTCGGTATACTTCGTTTCTAGATCGCCGGGGTCTGGTTAGCGTTATCGGGGATTTTTGGTGACGCAATCGAGCGGCTCTAAGCACTTTGTGATTATCGCGAAGCTGCTTAGGACAGCCGGCAAGCGTAGAAATGAATATATTAATATGAACTAAATTCTCACAATCGAATGTTCGGAATATTATGATTTTATCTTGAACAAATTATTTTGTCAATTACATTTTTCTAATCGGATGTTGGGAATATTATAATTTTATTTTACATGAATTACTTTCATTACAATATATTATTCAATACATTATATATTTATAATATATATTTGAATATATTCTAATATTGAATGACGTTCGATGCATCAACCGCAATTTTTTATTTTCATTAATTATCGTCAGCATTCATTCTGCGTTTTTATTTTTCCAATTGAGCGAATAATCATTAATTATCTATTACAGATAAAGAATAAACTAAAATAAAACAAATTCAAAAACACAGCTGGCACTGCTAATTACTAATTGACGTCTCGGTTTATTGATCAATTGATACAGATAATCATTCTTGCCGGTAAATCTCCATGGATCTCTCCATAAGTTTAGAACATTAATTTTTGTCTGACCACGCGTGTCCGCATCTACTAGCAACATCGATAAATCCTGATCGCATTCTACGCACTTTTCCGCGGTCTACAATTTTTTTTTCTGACAACTATACTCGATACTCACGGTCGAAGTTTCTCACGAGTAAAATCCTCGACAATTCATATTTCCCGTCACACGATACCATAGTCGTAACAGATCGTCCAAGTTCTCCGGGGTATCGAATTTTCATTTGGCCAATGGCGTAGCCAAGTACAAAATAAAAATATAAAGAAATAAAAACTCAAAAAAATACTATAAATTATCAAATAAAACAATTTTAATTTTTAATGACGTTCGATGGCTAAGCCGACATTTTTCTTTTGATTATGTGGTTGGGTGTTGATTCTTGTGAGAAAAAAAAAACTGTTTATACTCGCAGTGGGACGAATGTTTCGATCGACGTGGGGTTGCGACTGTGTGAAATTGCATCACAATTGTTGTATCGACGAGAGTAGGACGCGTTTGAATATCTCGCCAAGGGGAATTTTTTCCGGTGCTCACAACAGCCTGGAAACGTTTAAAAAAAATTTATTTTCATTTCATCTCCGCCTCCGTCGTCGGGCCTCGTGCGAAAGTGTTATCGGTGGAACCCGTGAGGCCGGCTGCGAAGAACACCGGAGAACCGAGGCGTAACGTGTGGGGATCATAGATGATTGCAAATTGGTTGGAATTGACAGGAAGTCGGGAGGGACCGTGGTCCGTCGCTCTCGCCTCGGTGTTTCGTCGAGTTACTCGCTTCATTACGAATTTATGTTGTTGGATTACTTCGTCGTTACGTACCTCATTTTTCCAAGCTGATTAATTTTTTTTTTTTTATGTGTGGAAGTGAATTTATTCGATAATTATGATAGGTCGATGATAAAATAATTCGTACCTATTCTCCTGTTTTTATTTCTTATTTTTCGGTATTATTACGATTGTGTGTATATAAAGAATGGAAGAAAAAATATTTGGTTTATTCAACAATGATTGGATCGTCGATCAACGAGAATATAATTTGTAATTTTGATTTTTTTATCATTTTGTTATTTTTACTGTTATGTGTGTAAAATTAATTAAAAATAAATGAAACTATTCAAAAATATTTTTTTTCTCCAAAGTTCGATGGAATTTTAAACACAAATCATTTGTTGATTCAAATATATAAAATAATGAATCATCGATAAATTCTTCTCAGTATAAAAAAAATCAATAACTGAAAAATCAATAATAACAACAAACAATAACTGAAAATTAATAAATAAACCAAAACCAAAACCTCTATCGCGAAAAAATCTTTTAATCCCCGTTTCTCGACCAAATCCAAAATTTACCCAAAAATCCCATCATTTCGCTCCCACAATGCCAACAAAAAAAATCCATTCCCACACCTCAGACACCGCCGATCAGCCGTGCGATGGTAAAAACCTTTCCACCACGGAATATCGCAATTTTTCGTTTGTTTGGATTACGCTTTTGACCGTAATTACGATAAGCTCGACGTCGCGGATAGAGATCCAGCGATGTTTGTGCCCGGGCGTCGTCGTAAACCTGGCCGGTCGTAGTAGTAACGGCGGCGGCGGGGCAAACGTGGGCACGATTGAGGCGTAGGTGGGAAAGAGAGAGATGCGTTGAGGCGCGAGAACGGTGCTCCGGTGATTCTTCGATGTCCCGTTACGAGACCTGGAACTCCGTATCGCCGAGGCCACGGGGGCTACCATTCATGTCGCTGGTATTGGTATATATCTATATCTATGTATATGAATATATATATATATATACAGATATATATAAGAACGCTACAGTAGTCTCGAAGATGCGGACGATCGGTCAGCAGTTCTCTCGCGACTATGCTCGCCATATATACGCGTCAACGTCTCGACGGACGGCTCCACGTCCGCCTTATCCTATCAAAAAACATAATCGTCGCATCTACGTTTACGCAGCATTTTTCAAATCATTCCTGTGCAACGAATAATTTATAACTGCGTAGGTAATCGCTTAAGATTGAGATCTTATCATAATTAAAAAATTATTCAAGCGAAAAAAAACATTTAACGTTGACGATTTGTTGTTATTTTTATTTTTATTCGATTTTTATTCTTTCATTGTTTATAATAGTGAGTGCGCTTCTTGTCGTGTACGTGTGTTTGTGTGCAAGTGCCGCGAAGCTCTGTGGGATGCGGTTCGAGCGTGAAAGAGCCGTAACCCCCGTGCGTTGTAAACTACGTGGGCGCGATGGACTTATTCCCTTCGTGGTTCATGTCGCGTGATGAGCTTCATCCGCCTTTTATGAATTACGCGAACGCGCACGTTGCATGTGTGTACATCGGTACTTTTCTTTTGGCACGTCGCTTACGCGGTTCGCGTGGTATCCGCAGTAGGTAGTTGGGTCAAAGTAGATTCTGACAGCGGATCATTGACATTTTTCAACCCGTCAATGACATATCAATCTATTTCGAATAAGACAAACGTGCGAACCGATTTCGATCAGATTCTCCAATACTGATCAATTGAGGGCTCTGATCGTAGAGGCTGAATTTATATTGTATTCGAATTATTTTAATATAATAATAATAATAATAATAATAATAATAATAATAATAATAATAATAATAATAATAATAATAATAATAATAATAATAATAATAATAATAATAATAATAATAATAATAATAATAATAATAATAATAATAATAATAATAATAATAATAATATTATTAATAATAATAATAATAATAATAATAATAATAATAATAATAATAATAATAATAATAATAATAATAATAATAATAATAATAATAATAATAATAATAATAATAATAATAATAATAATAATAATAATAATAATAATAATAATAATAATAATAATAATAATAATAATCAACGTTATTTTAAGTAGCTTTATAGCGATCAAATCAAATCATTATAGAAATGCACTGACCATAAAGATTCAATGTTTCATCTTCGCTGATAGATTTTGTCTAATTTCCATTTTTTGTCTGTTGTTCCAGTAAATACCGATTGGCGATTTCATCGACGATAGAATAAAGGAGTTCTCGTTTGGAAAAAAGGTTGGATCGCGATGAGCCGGACGGGATACACGTGCGTGAGGCACGTCTTCTGTTCGCTGAACGTGCTCATTTGGGTTTGTAATCTCACCGACGACCGTAGAAACAACGTAGACCGAGAAGAATGAATTGTGATGGGTTTGGTGGTGTTTTTTCAGTGTAAAAATACTTCAGAACCGCGCTTGTTTGTGTTTGCGGGTGTGTGTATGTGTGTGTGTGCACGAGAGACGCGACGAATGCTCGGATCGTTGAAAAGGAGGACGCCCCCGCGTTGAAAAATTATTCGGAGAGCGAGAGCGCGATCTTTCGTTGTCTTGTTTATTTTCGTTGATGGGAGCTTCGTGAATACCCCGACTCACCTATGTAGATACGTATGTGTGGGTGCGCGTATGCGCGGTGAATACCAATAAAAGAGGGAATTTTTGTTGTAGCCGAGACTTTGGCGTGCGAGCCTCGTCTTATCGACGGGGATTCGATATTCGAGTCACGTGCCAGCGAGATACACGCTCTTGTGTATTCAGTGATTTTGTTTCAACTCTTTTTATGTTGATTTTTTAATTCTTATTATTTCACTATGATAGGTTTAAAATTTTTTCTTTAGTATTTTTTTATTCATTTATTTGTTTGTTCATTTTTTGTATCAATATTTCAATTTATTGAAAATTTAACGAAAAATAAAATTCGAATGAAATCAACGATAAATAATTGAGGAATTTATTTATTTATTGAGTAAATGAATGAATCGAATTCATCCAATAAATTAATAAATCATTGAATTAATATTATTATTATTGTCTCCATCATTTGAATAACATAATTTGTCATTGTCGTTTCTTTTTTAATTTAATTCTTCAACCAACAAATGATATATTTTGGCATTTCGGAGCAGATGAAAAAATTGAAATATATAAAACACAAATGAAAAATAAAACAATAATGAAAAATGAATAAAAAATTGGGAAGTTCAAATAAATCTATATCTTTATACATGTGAATGAATATAAATTAGAAAGGACTAACTTCCAGCGGTCGTGTAAAATCGCCGCAAGTAGGTGACCCACTAGCTCACCTTCAAGATAATTTAAAATGACTCGTGGCCGGACAAGACTCGCCATTTGCGAATTTCACCTATTGTCCCGACGTCCTTTAATGCAAACTCGTGTTCCACACGATTTTCCTTCTTAAGCCCCGTCATTGAGACGATAATTCCGAGCAATTTGCAATTTAGAATGTGGCAGCGAAATCATTCAATAGACAGAAGACACTTTTCTTACCTCGAATAATTGAATCTAATTAGTTATTTATTCTAATTGCAACAAGAAGAACCTTTTTTCTTTCTCGTCAAATAGTGTATAAAATCACGAATGGGCATTGATTCAATGATGATGTATTCAAAATATATTTTTAAATCAAATAACTGTGATTAATAATCACGAAACAATTAAAATTTTAATATTTCTGCAATAATAAATAATTTCGATAAATTATTGTTCTACAATTGATTCTAATATTCACTAGCAATTATAATCAATTATAATTTAGTAATAAAACTATTTCAAATACATTTTGATGAATAAAATCCCATCTCGGTATCAAATATTGGACAATCCTGATAATATAAAATAATACCAATATACTGAATTACATATCAATATCAATCCAATTTTTTTTTTCTCGCAGCTATGCGCTTGTGGAGTATTGGGTGCAGGTCTATGGCTGAGACTTGCATCGGCAGGCTACGCCACACTCGTCCCCCAATACAGCTTCGCATCTGCTGATTCGCTCCTTCTGGCCGGAGGATGTTTCACGTTCGTCGTAGCATTTTTCGGATGCTGCGGTGCGTGGTTTCAATCTAGGTGTATGCTCGTCACGGTTAGTATAAAATCCAATACATTTCCAATTTTACCCAACCAACCACCGGTATTTTTGGTATTTATTTATTTTTAATTCCACCATAATCAGTTTGATAGATGTATTTTTTTTTGTATGTAAACTGCAAGCTGAGTAATCAATTTTTCATTTCGCTAATTTTTTTTAGTACTTCGGCTTGGTGATACTCGTGTTTCTGGCTGAATTCATGCTCGGGGCTCTCGCTTTCGTATTTCGCGAACATCTCGCGAGAAGCTTGCAGGGCGAGCTGCTTCACGGGATTCAACATCATTACAATATCACGAGAGAGCCTGGAACCCTACCCGCTGTATGGGATCACATACACGAGGAGGTACTCAACAAAGACAATCCCCCTTTTATTTTATTTTATTTTATCTTATTTTCTTCCGTTTTATTCAGTTTAATTTAATTTTTCTCACTTCATTATTTTTCATTCAATTTTCTTTAATTTGATTATTATTTTTATTCTCTGTTCCTTTCACTCTATTTCATTCATTTCAATTCAATTTTATTTTTCAAAATTAATTATCATCCTTTCTCATTCCTATTCATCTCCTTTTTCATTGTATTTAACTTCATTCTTTATTTTTTCCAGTTCGAATGCTGCGGAATTCGCGACTACACCGATTGGTTTCAAATCGACGCTTGGCCGACCGAAAATCGCGTTCCCGATTCGTGTTGCCGCAAACGCGAGCGTTATTGCGGACGTTTGGATCCGGAAGAAACTAAGAAAGATTTGTGGCACAAGAAGGGTTGCGGCACGGCGATACAGATGTGGTTCGTTCGTCGGCTACACGTTGTCGGAACCGTTGGTTTGGTCGTTGGATTTTTACAATTGTTCGGACTCGTTTCCAGTATGATTCTCTTCTGTACCGTCAGTTCGAAAAGATCCTCCCACACTTACAAGAGTTACGACACCGCCAATACCTAGGAACGCGCGTGGATCCCCGCATACGGGATCCACGAAACTAACATACCGTCCGAGGAAACGGTCACGTAAATCGTTTGACGACGATCTCGAAAATTTCAAAATCTTCCGAGGGATTGGCATTAATTTTTTTTTTATTATTTAAAAAAGATCCAACGATCTTGAGGATCCTGCGGGAGATTTACCAGACGCGAGATCGCGACGACGAGACGATTATTCAACCAAAATCGGTTGCTGAGCGAAGTTCGAATATTTAAGGTTCCGACAGATTGATTAATTTGATTGAAACGCTACGAAAACCGAATGCACCGAATCGGCATGGATCGGAGTTTTTAATTGAATTTATTGATCGGTCGGGACGTTGAATGTTCCGCAATTCGATCGGCCGCACCAAAATCGCGAAGAGAAAAAAATAATAATCGCGGAAAAGCCCAAAGTTACTCCCAGAAACTCAAACTCACAATCCAAATGCTTTAAATTCCATTAGTAATAATTTCAACGATGATAGCTGATGATGAACTCGAAGTGAAATGTTGAACTGATTGGTCGACGAAAATATTTATATCCCATAGAATTATAATCGTCTGATCTAGTTAATTGAATTCATTTTTTCTTCGACCGATGAATGTTTTTACATCGTCAAACAGCGCAGAATTATAAAGAATGAATATTTTCCCGTAATTTATGTCGATAGGTTAGCGATAGATCGAGAGTCCGAGTGAGTAGAAAGTGAGCGAGTGGTACGAATTTTAATTATTTATTCGTTAATGAAAAAAGAAGGAAATTGAATGAATAAAAAGATGAAATGAAATCGGTCGATAGACTGTACGACCGTTAGTAAGTGAAATTGATGAATTGTGTGATTGATTAAGGTGTAATCAGTGTGTATGATAATGTGCAAGACAATCGTGTAGTCCGAGCTTGTTATTATGATTATTATTATTATTATTATTATTATTATTATTATAATTCTTATTATTATTATTATTATCGTTCTTATTATTATTATTATTATTATTATTATTATTATTATTATTATTATTATTATTATTATTATTATTATTATTATTATTATTATTATTATTATTATTATTATTATTATTATTATTATTATTATTATTATTATTATTATTATTATTATTATTTTATTTTTAAAATATATATTTATTACTGTTTGCTATGAGTATAAAAACATCAACAATAACAAAAATCAAATAGACATATTTACAAACAATACTGACAAGAATTTCAATCTCACAGCTAATCACTGAAGACCGACCAATCGTCCTCCCAATTGATTTAGAGCCTCGGTGATACCACGTGACGTCTTTTTCGCAGCCTCGACTGGATACTGAATATTGTAAAAAAAGGAATAAAATAAATTTAATCAAATTCGCCATGTGCGAGTAACACGTAGGAACATAAAAATTTAAAGTTGGATGTAAAAAACAAAAATAATTAATTAAGAAGAAAATAGACACCAACTTCGATTCACTTGGCATTGAAACGTTTTATAGAGACTAGATACGAGATTAGATTTTAAAAAAAAAATTTTTGGCACAGTCTTATATATATTTATGAAAGTACGCGGGCGAGTGTCTTCTACAATATATTTCAACCCCACGAGAATCCGAGCTGACGTCCACTTACCGCATAATTACCCCAAAAAAAAAAACAAAAAAAAAGTCCATGGAGTCTGATCCATTCCGACGACTATCTACTTACGTTGACAATCGCGTTCAAAAAATTGCCGATTCCTTCGAACCCGTTGACCAAGGCACGCCCGATACCGATGAATTTGTCACCGGAATTTCCATATTTCTCATCGTTTGTAATCTTGTCGACCAGAGGAATGGGATTTACGTAATTTTCCAAGAATTGTCCGATGGGATTCGGTTTTTGACGCTCGAGCAACGCCTGGTCATTTTCGTTCTCGAGTTTCACGAATTCACGAGTTTTCGGTGGTGGAGCGTTATCGAAGGACGATGGACCGATGAGGGAATTGATGGCGTTTGATCCTTGCGACAAGATGTCGGTTTTAGCTGCCACGATCGACGCCACGTTGCTGCGAGCTTCGCTCGTCAAATCCTGCAACAAATTTTGTCGTATGGTAATTTATTTCTCAAATCTTATTATATATTTATTTATTTATTTATTTATTCATTTATATATTTTTATCATTTTTTGTTATTTCTACGAGCACTGGTTAGCCTCATTTGCAATCGACGCATGCGCGTCGTTGAAGAATGTATTTGGCGAGCGAAAGTGCTGGTTCATTTCGAAACCTCGTTGGGGTGGAAAAGTCGACCATTCGCGGCTACGTGCTTGGAAAACTTTCGCAACGTGACTTTGATGAACTCTATGTGGATAATAGTGCGATAAATAAATGAAGGCAAAAACGTTTCAAGGATCGAATAATTTATTGGTATGGTTTTTTATCCACCGACGTGTGTTTGGATTGCAAAAAAAATAGAATGACCTACCCAACTATGTTGTTGAGTTAAAAAATAAATAATTTAAACATAATAAAATATTATATAATAAACGGAAAATTGTAATTAACGACAGTGCAAGTTATAGTCAAAATATATGAATATATTTTGAAAATAAAGATGGAATTATGTATTACCTCTGCTCGTTCAGCTATAACGTTTCGTGCGACCGTAGCCGAATTTACTAATTTCCCGGTGCCGAGCCTTAATGCATCCCCAACTCGTCCCAACAATTCCTGTAATTAAACATTATTGTATTATCTATTTCAAACGAATCCTCGCCTCATTCCTTGTACAACAAATATATTTTGAATAGCATATTTATATATTTTTTCCTCAATAAACAATATTCTATTCGTATATATTCATATTCAATTAAATTCATTTTAAATTCCAACAAACTTCAATTATTCTTTGAATTTCATTACCTTTCCTTGATCCCACGTTGTCGGTCCGGCTTGGCTCTGCGGTGACGTGTCGAGGCTGAATTTCGTTGGTGGTTCGACCGGTCGCGCTTTCGCCGGGTCGAGAAAAATATTCATGACCGCGAAAAATACGCAAAACGTCGAAATTTTCGACGCTTTCAACATTTTGATTAAAATTTGTATCTCCGATTATTTTCAAAAATCTCAACTATTATATTTTATTTTTATTTCATTCGCGTATTTACACTTTTTGACAGAATCAAAAAATAATGATAATAGTGAAAATTAATACGAAACTTTTTGAGTACTCAAATGAAAATATTATTGATTTTTCTTCGGTTCAATTTCTTTTTCTGGTTATCGGAGAATGTTCAGGGGCACAGTATGCGTCGATGAGCCGTGCCCAATGCAACTAACCGATTTGTCGGAGCCCAGCCCGTTGGTTCCACCACCAACATTCTCGAACTTACGAAATCTCCGTGATGGAGCTTTCACTTTTCGATTCACATGGGTTTCGCGATCTCGGCGCAGTTCCGAGCAATCATTCCATGGAGATCGGCTCTGCCGAGTTGTAAAACTGAGGATGCTGCAATTTTGGTCATTGACGACATCGAATTTTGGGAATTTTTTTGGCGGGAATATATTTGATATTTGATATTTTATTTTTTATATTTCATTGTAAAAACGAAGTTACTTGTGGATTTTTTTTTAAATGTGATTAAAGACGATTGAAAATTATGACCAATCGAAGACTATAAAATTTTGGTAAAATATTAATATTTTTGTTTTTAAAATTTGGCACTACAATATTTTTAAAAATAGAAATAGGATTGTGTCACAAATTGGATTTAACATCCTAACAAAAGGAGCCAAGTATCATGATCGAGCAATTAGTCACGGTAACTAACACGCAATCACAAGCCGTTCACGAACCATGCGTTCAATGATTATGTAACGTAGAGTTTTATTCCGTTGTTATTTGTAATTAGTTGCGTGTGCCTGAACAGAAAAAACTTCGTGAAACGATGAATTATTGGTATTTATATTCTCGTGAATAATCAACAGTTCTATTCATCTTTGTAATTTTTTTATTCCAACGACGTTGTAATTCGAAGTCGAATGTTAATCAGCCACCCGGAAAAATACGTGGAGACAGGAAATTTTCGTGATTCTGTACGTTTTAATAAAAAAATTGCAAAACAATAATTCAAATTAAAATGCGATGCTTATCCATAGAGTATTCGAATTATCATATACTTGATTTTTTTAAATCATCGAATAATATATCAACTCTTGCTTACGATTATTCCAGATTATTGTATATAAAACATTTATTACGAAATAGTTACATTATTATTACATACATATTTAGCCTTTTGTAGATTTCACTTTGCAGAAATTTATTTTTCTGAAATCACAACGACGTGATTCGATCTACAGAAAATGAACAAAAAAAATACTTTGGCCACGAATCGAGTCTCAATGCTACAGAAAAAAATTATCCAAAGATTTAATAAAGCGAATTCAATCAACAGTGACTCAAATCTCTCGCCAACCGCAAAGAAAAAAATCTTAAAGTCCTAAAATGCGATCCCCCGTCTTTCTCAAGGCTCACGAAAAAACGACAACCTCATGAGTATTTCTGACACGCAACCATGACTGCGCCTCACGTGCATTAAGAAACACTGCGTTCACCGAGAATCACATAAAAACAAATCTTAAAAAAAAAAAAAAAAAAGGAAAAACCTAATATCCGCGACGATAAAAAATGCGAATGTGCTAATATCATGTGACTACGAGATGTGAATATGTACGTAGTGTAATAACGATAGAAAGAAAAAAAATCTTCCGTATCAAGCGCAGCTACGTCCTTGTTTCTCGATGGTTGACGATGACGATTCCGCGTTTCGCGAACAAATCTCGTTCGTGATTCACCCAGACTTGTTATTCAGCAACTGATTGACGGCTGTGAGGGTAGAGATTGGAATCTGCAAACGTCGAGACAAATTAGAAAAAAAAGGAACAAAAAAAAAAACGTTTAGACCAATTATTTCTCGTGGGTCTCATTAAGATTGTTGCGGTGCGGGTAATTATTTTTTTCTTTGCTGTCGTTTTTTTTTTCGGTTGACTGTTTGCAAAAAAAGGTTATGGATTTAATGGCTGACGTACGTTGAAAATGTCGTCGAAAAGGGTCGTTCGTTTTGGTTTGTTGACGACGCCTGGAGGCGCATTGACGGAACCGGAAATCGACGGTGAAAGATTGTCGAATGGTGGGCCAGCAGCGAGAAACGGACCGTCGAGGTGAGCGGAAGCCGATGCCGCTGGAACTTCGGCAATGGGTTCTGCGTTGGTCGTGAAAAATTTGTAGATGGATTTTCTGAATGGACTGTTGCGATTGCGTTTGCGATAGTATCTTCTCATGGGATAAGAAGCGTCGTCGAGATTCTGACCGTCTGAGTCTGGAATGAATGAATAAATGAATGAGTTCAATGTTGAAGGTGCAAAAAAAACTTATCGATTGGTGGGTACATATTTTTTTAAGGCGCTAATGAAAATACTGCAGTTGAAAAAAAATATATTCAAGGTTACGTGTGAAATTTTATGCGTTTGAACTCACGGAAAATGAATGAATCGATCATTTGTTGTTGTTTTAAGTGATGGTAAATAAAATACTGCAATTTTTTGTTTATTCTCCAATTTATTTCCTTCATGAAATTTGATATATAATTTTTTAGAGCTGCTGAGTCAAATTTAACTTTTCCAAATTTTATTTCATCGACTAAATTCCCTCTGCTTGACCTCAAAACAATCTTATCAATCAATATAACGTCGTTATTTATCCTAATCGGCATACATAATTTTTCAAAGGTTCTGAATAAAATACCGCCAATCTCACTTTTTTTTCCAAATAAACCTTTTTTTTTTTATTAATCTCCGCAGATAAAATATAGTCTATCCCATAAAACATCATACATCTTCACATTCGACTACACGTCATTCGCACGTTGTCCCGGTTCACAACCATACGTAACGATTTCACTAAAACAAAAACAAACAAAAACAATCTGCCCCCCCCCTTCCCACGCACGTGTGGTCATTACAAGCGTTCGTAATACTCACTACCGGCAACGGCATTGGCTCCGGCCACGTCGTACTTCGGACCCCGATTGCCGTTTTCTCCAGTCAAGGAACTCGAAGCGATCTCGTTTCTCGCTCCAGCCGCCGGCATTTTGAATTCCAAAGACGACGAAGCTTCTTTGTCGCCGGATTTCAACGAATAAACTTTTTCCCGACTCCTCGGTACCGATTGCACGTGATTCGTCTCCTTGACGGTTATTTTTCCCTCACGACCGTTCGTCGCCCCGGCGTAGAGACTTCCGGTGTTGCCACCGGGAGTTCCGCTGCCGTCGGTCGAGCCCGATAAACCGGCAACGGCTCCGGGTCCACCGGCCGTCGCCCCGGCGTACAATCCTCCGGAGGCTCTGCCTCGAGGACGCGCGGAACCATCGAGACTTCCACCCAAACCGGCCGCAGCTTCCGGTCGGCCATTGCCGAGACCGGCACGCGCGTGCAAGCCACCCCGGGCTGTACCATCCTGACCACCGAGCGCACCTCCGAGTCCCGCCGATGCCGAGGGTCCCCAGGGTGTGCCGGCGCTCGCGAACAAACCACCCTTGGCGTCCGAACCACCGAGAAGTCCGCCCAAACCGGCTTCCGCGTGATAACCCGCGAAGTTTACGCGTATACCTCCGTTCTTGAATTGTAGGAATGGCAGCTGTGGAATGAAGATATATTTATTTGGGTTATTTATTTATTTATTGATCAACAAAATATTCCTACAATAAATAATAATAATAATTTATCCGCTTTTCAGGTTTTGAACGGCAAAATTTAATTATTTAATATTTAATGAAGGGGTTTAAGTACTGGGAATTCGAATCCAGAATTTTATGGAAATACTCGAAACGTATATTTGATGACAATGAAATATTTTATTATAATTATTATATTTAAATAAATGAATTCCTCCAACCAATAAGCATGTAAAGTATAATAATATTGTATAATTTATATACGTCGTTATTTCTTACAAATCGGTTGAGCAAAAAGCGTCAGGGAATAGCGAGAAGTTTCGTTAATCAATTGCGTTAATCGATCATACCCCTCCATTACCAGATCCGTCCTGAGGGGGCTGATTTGATTGCGACATCGTTAGGACGTTTCTCGTTGATTGACGTAAGACTTGCAACAAGAACTTGTAAGGAAATACCCTCGACAAGTTGTCTATTCCAGTTTTTTGTAATATATCTTTTAAATATTGGCAAAAAAGATTTTTAAGTTCTTTTATTCATTTATTTCCACTCAAAATAAACAAACTCTCTCGTGTTACACAGGAAAAAAAACAGTTGTCGTATCGAACATCAACAAATTTGTCAGTGAATTTTCACAGAGCTACAATTCCCTACGGTCGTCAAACTACAACTGAACGATTTATTCCTGGCGAATGATCGATAAACGAGTTTCACTATGACGTTCGTCATTTAACATTTTCCGTCCGCGTCTGCATAAACGTCTGCTCCGTTTTCGTGCAGCATAGCCGTTGATAAACGATGCACGAGACAATACATAACATATATTATCGATTCGACGACGAAATCAAGCGCCGGGGCGGGGGACAAATGCGGGGGTCGCAAGGAAGAAGGGGAATTCGATTAAAGATAAAGAAATAAAAAAAATTTTTAAACTTACGTCAATCGTGTCAACGGTTTCCGGTCGTTTGGCCGAGGTCGGGACCTCGTCGACGCCGATTTGCGGCAAACCCGTGGTTAAGACCACGAGCGTGCAAACCAGCAAAATGTGAGGATGATAATTCTTCGACATCTCGTTGAAGACTGGGATGTCGTTGGATCGGCGCGTACGATGCAACGGGGAACCTGTTCTCAAGACTACGCGGGGATTTCTAGAACGTACGCGGCCGCGACGCTCGAATCTACCGGAGAGTGGAAGGGTGAGACAAAGCGGAAGATCGTTGGTACAGAAATAACAAAAAACACGGGAGGTACGCCGTTGGCAAGACGTCGGTCTTGGATTGTGGTCAGTCTTCATGTTTTTGTTTCCTTCGTGTTTTTTTTTTAATTTGTTCTCTTGCTAGTTTTTTGCTGATTTTTTTGTTCGTTTTTTTTTTGTTTCGTATGGTTGATTTTTTGTGTGTTGCGAACCCGGAGAAGGGAGTAATTGGCATGCGAGGGGAGGGGTAATATGGGCCGGGGCCCAATCCCGGGACTCGGCGATGTGAATCCGACTCCGAGAAGTCTCGTGGCATTTTTTTGTGACGTCTGCTTACGCATTCGTTGAATCGCATTTGCAACCTGTGCAATAAACGGAGAATGGAGTGTGCGATGGTTGATGGTTGCATGGATCGTTGGGAAAATTCCGTATGAGCTGGGGAAAACACCGCTTTGGTTTTGATTGCATTAATATCGTGGAGTTATATTTTGATTTTATTGTTTTATTTTTATCGATTTATTTTACTTGGATTGTTTGTGAGCGAATTCGTTCGATTAAATCGATATAAATAAATGATTTTAGTTAAATAATTTTTTTCTCAATCTATGCACGAAGAAATGGTGAATTTTGCATGAATTGTAAACGCGTAGGATTGATAATGTGCTTATTCTGAATTTTGTGATATTTTGGGGTCCAGAATTTCTGAATTTTCGAATTTTTATGTGACTCTGTAGATTTTTTTGAATTCTGAGATTTTCAAGAAAAACATGCAACAATTATTATCAACAGATCGCCAAAAAAAAAAGATTTTATTTTTAATATATTTTATTTTTTATTTTCGCTATCAATTACAATAAAATAATTTCCACATTCGTGATTAGAAACGTCAGCTGAATATTTCACAATATTTTTTACTCAACTTCATTCGAACTCGTTAAATGATTTCATCGATGTTTTGTAAACGCCATTCGCAGTAAGTAGCATCTCGAATTCACGGAATCTACACTTTTTACGACAATATCTTTTTTCTTTTTTTTTTTTTTGTTTCCCAGAGTCAAACTGATTACAGGTGCGGAGTATGAAGCGCGTATGAACCATCGCTATTAAATCACTACACATGCAACTCGTCAATGAGAATCGTCGACGATTCCGAACAAAGACCAATTTCATCATCACGCGCCGATCGAAGATCGCAATTTATTCTACATGTTCTCATATTAACAAAATGATAATATTCTACATTCGACAGTCACGGCTTATTTATTATTTATTTATCTATACAAAAATTATTCGTGGCAAAGCACTTTTCATTTACAAATCAATTTCCACAGGTCGGTTCGCGTTTCAAAAACCACGAAATTCCGCAATGTCGCGATCATTTTGTAAATCGTAAGCCGGCGCGATTTTGTTCTGAATTCTCGGATAATCCGATTTCGTCGATGTCTGCAGCCATGAAAACAATCCTGACGTCTGAACGGGCGATTCGTCGGGTTGCTCGTAAACCTCGTAACCGCCATTGCCACTCGTTGAACTACCGAAATGTCCTGAAAATAAAAGAAAAAATCAATTCTTTTCCCTCCGATCAAAAAGTTTCAACGAATTAATTATTCGGATTATTTCTCTGGAATTTTCTCTCTAAAAGTCCTGAAAATAAAATAAAATAAATTTTGTTCGTCTCACATCAAAAAGTTCCAATAAATTAATTATTGACCTCTTCATCGTTCGCAAAACTCCTCAGCCCTAATTTTTTTAAAATAATTACTGACCCACCCACTCTAGAAATTAGAGCATAATTTTGAAAAATATTTTTTTTTCTTCAAATAAATACACTATTGATTTGTTCTTCGTATAAACAATATTCCAAAAATCCAAATCTACAATTGTTTATCATGAAAAATGATGATGTGGTCTTTTTGCCTTCCCAATTAATCCAGCTTAGGAGATTCAGCAGTCTAATGACGAAATAAAAAAAATTCTACTCTCCCGAATCATGTGACGATGTATAAAATGATGATGTATCATCGACCTTTTTATTTTCCAAGAAAAAAATTCAAAGATCGTTATAGTGCGATTTCCCAACCCTTCTTTACCTCCATGATGTCCAGGTTTATCCGGTTTAAGGGGTTTCGTCGGTCTCGTTGGTTTCAACGGGCGCTTGTGGGGTTTGTCGAAAATTCCTTGATGACCATGATTATGTTGGTGACCATGAGAGTGATGGTGACCATGGCCACCGCCACCGAAAAGATCCCCAAAAGCGGACGCCACGTCAGCCAATCCAATCGACGAATGATCACCGTGAAAGAATTTTTCCTGTTGCTCTTCCAAACGACGTCGTTCACGTTCCATTCGCTGTTGTTCGCGAATTTTCGTTATTCTTTCTATGCGCTCGTCGCGACGTCGGTCCGGACGTTCCGGCCGAATTCGCACTGGTCTCTGTTGCAGCAACCTGTCATCACCGTCATTGCCGCCCAATCTCGACGGTGGCCGTTCTTTGATGTAATTACTAACAGCGTCGAGAGTCATTACGGGAACCTTTAACGTCAAACACATTTATTCAATTGCAAGCCATTTCTTTTGGTTTTTAAAATTATTTTCCTTATTGCATCAATCATATTAGTTTTACTGATTAATTTTGTAAAATTATTATAATTATTAAGACTATTATCATTTCTTGTGGAATTTTTTTAAATTTCTTACGTCAAAGATCTTGTTGATGGTATCCGTGCTCTGGGGATAAAAAGCTTGCGCCACAGCTGAAGTTGATTTTATAACTGCGATCGGTATCTGGCACATAATAATAATAATTATTATTTTTTGATAAATTTGAAAAATTAACGTTCGGTAAAAAAAAAAATTGTCCAACGTAACAGACCGACCGCCGTACGGTCGGCAATAGTAAAAGAAAGATCTTACTTTAAAAACGTTTTCTATGTTGGAACCATCCTCAGAATTCTGACGTCTTCGAGTCCTGTAGTCCACATCCTCCGATTCTCGTCTTCGATCGCTGAATACCAGACGATCCTAAAACGCGTACAAGCACTCGTAGATCAATAATAATAATAATAATAATAATAATAAATTATTGAAGTAATTATATTAGCGAATAATAATACATTAATATAATATAATTTTTCTTTTTAAACGAAGTGAATACTATATAATATATAATTTTATTATATTATTATTATCATTATTATTTCTACTATTATTCAAAAACTCGTGTAATTCTTTGTAAATTCATACAAACAAAAGCTCACCTCATTCCGTGTCACAGGACCAGTTTTTACTCCATGTAAAATCGTACAGATCACTGCAGTCATCCAAAACCCAATCATTCTTGCAATTATTTTCAAACGACTGTCATTCACGAACGAAGTCACAGCTTCCACAATTTAAACTGAAAATCCCTCGCGAATCTCCACACGGCCCGGTGTTTATATCACGAACCGCGGTCGCGTCTCGTAACCCACGCCGAATAATCGTCGACCAATCGTATTACAGATGTGCTCGGCGAAGAACAACTTTCTCCCTTCAAATTTGCCTTTTATTTCGCCGATTAACCGTTCGGAAAAAAACGCGCACGCGTGGGTCGAGTTGTGTCCGCGAGATGACGCAGATCGCCATATCATGGCGAATCGAATAGACGCGGTATTGCGCAAAAATTATGTGTAGATGGTCTCATAATCGTGATTATTGTTGTTATCGTGGTTGTTTGTTCACTAAAAACTACGGCATCGTCATGACACCATTTGTAAATGTGTATTTTTCTCTTTGCAATTAACCGCGTAATCGTAGACAGAAGATTCTGGGTGTAGATCGTGAGTTCGGAATTTTTTTCCTATCGATCGAAGTTCCAACGACGCAAGTTCCGAATGAGCAAAATTGAAAAAACGTATATGCATATAGATATGGAAGTTTTTTTTTCATGGAATAATAAAAATGGAAAACAACATTTTTCAACGATACATATATAATATATATAAACACTCATACAATTAATAATGGGTCGCTTTTTTATTTACATTTTATTTCGAACAGATCGATGGATCTATGGATCTTTGGACGTTACACCACTTCGGGATCATCGCGTAGAAAAGGACTCACTTGGTTGCCTAATTGTCGCTGGAATTCTTGTACGTTTACTCGAGATTGCTGAAATATAAAATAATTTATTATTATTATGATTATCATTGTTATTGTTATTATTATTATTATTATTTTTATATTATTATTATTATTATTTTTATATTATTATTATTATCATCATAATTATTTCTCATTTGTAATTTGCCCTTTCGCCAATATATCCTCGAATAATAATAATAATAATTCTTAACAAAAATAATTTTTTTGATTTTTCTTACGTCAAGAGCATCTCGCCACTCGATATTAAAAAGACGGACGAGTCCACGCAGATTTCGTCTGATGATTCCTTGGAAACCCGTTCTGGTCAATCTAAATGGTTCTGGGGTATCGGTGGTGGTTGTGGTCGTTGGTTCCGTGGAATTTTTGTCGACCGGGCTAGGAATCCGTTGGGTCGTCGTTGTCACTGACTTCAGGTCAGCGTTGGTTCTTCCCCGAGAAGACGTCGTCTCCGGAACGAAATTAGCTTCTACGAGATTGCTGATTTGTTGTACAGCCGAACGTGTTTCATTCACTGTCTGCAAATTATTTTAATGGTTTGTATTATCTTTTATCTTATTCTCGTTAATGATGTCGACCATTCAGAATTTTTCTGATTTCCTTCGATCAATTATCTCAATCACGATGAATCGAATGAATTTAATCATCGAATTTGCAAGATTTTGATTAAATACTGATCGATTAAGAATATTTTTTCCATTAGGTCTAATGTTAATTAAATACTGATCGATTAAATATATTTTTATTAGGTTCAATGGTGCACGTTGAGTGTTTCCTAATTTTATTCAATTGTTGCTTCCACAGATATTTATTTTTTTATTACGGGAGATGAAAATATTGAAATAATAAAGGGAATATTGGATAAAAAAATATTATAAACAAATTGAATTTATTGAAATTGATTTTTACACTCACTTCGAAAGCCACCCGAAATAATGTCCAAAAAAATCCGGGTCTCTGTCTCTTGACCTGTCTAACGACCCTTTTAGCCTCTTCCGTGATATTCGCACTCGCAATCATGCGCTCTCCGATACGATCGAACTTGTCGAAATCCAATTCCGTCATTGCGTCATAATTGTTCAACACAATAGCGTCCAAAAGTTTTTCATCGTACTCCGGAATTTCCGGCGATTCCATCCCCGTTTCGGACTTGAAAATTCCGACGCCGTCTGCGATCGGTAGTTTAGATCGTTCTCTGTCATATCCAGCGGAGTTGTAATCACGTCCTTCGGCTCTTATCAAATTCCCGCGCTGTTGATGAACCCCGCCGTAGATCGATCTCGATTCTCTCAATTCCGCACCTCCGGCCTCCTCCAAAATTGACATCAGCACACATGCCAAAGTCACGAACAATTTTCGGTCCACGTACATCTGTAAAATTTTAGGAAAAATTACATTTTCCACTCGCTTCAATTTTCAAAATTGAAAAAAAAACTCAAATAAATAAATAAATAAATAAATAAATAAATAAATAAATAAATAAATAAATAACTAAATAAATAAATAAATAAATAAATAAATAAATAAATAAATAAATAAATAAATAAATAAATAAATAAATAAATAAATAAATAAATAAATAAATAAATAAATAAATAAATAAATAAATAAATAAATAAATGGTAATTATGCAGAAAGTGGACGCCACCCCGATTTCCCTAAAATTAAAATATGTTATAGAGGGCACTTTTCTGAGTAATTTCATATGTATATGTTGGGCGCGGAAACCAAGTCTTCATATAGTAATCTGTGTTTGAAAGTTTCAAAAACGACTTTCGAAATTCAATAGATTAGCTTTGTTTACGTTGTATTTTCCACGTTGCGGTGCTTAATTCATGTCTTACCTTGCCCCCCTCCCCCCATACGGTCGTGGGGGGGGGGGGGGATTGAAATTATTCGGCGGTCTCTCTGATTCGGGATGGAATCACAATACTGTGAATCATCGATACAATTTTGTTGATCCACAAACGGGCGTTTATACACAAAATATTGAACGACTCTGGCGTAATATTTTGTGTATGATCGTATGGGGGGAGGGGGGCAAGGTAAGACACGAATTAAGCACCGCAATGTGGAATATACAACGTAAACAAAGCCCATCTATTGAATTTTGAAAGTCGTTTTTGAAACTTTCAAACACGGATTACTATATGAAGACTTGGTTTCCGCGCCCAACATATACATATGGAATTACTCAGAAAAGTGCCCTCTATAACATATATTCATCCCAGGGAAATCGAGGTGGCGTCCACTTTCTGCATAATTACCAAATAAATAAATAAATAAATACATAAATAAATAAATAAAATCTTCTTCTCCAACCCTTCTAAGCTTTACCAACTATATATCCTTGCCCGCTGTTCGCCCGCGATCTATCTATGTTCGTTCCGACGTCGCAACTGCGGACAATATCGCTCAATCGCAATGTTCTCCTCCCCCCTCCCCTCTCCATTATATCCTTGATTGATTATACTTCGGATTGCTCTATCGAAATCGATTTTTCGAGTTTCGGCTGTTCAGCTTGCGACACATCGCGTGCGTGTGTGCATGTGTGTGTGCGTCACCGGTCGAGGTTTTGGCGCGTGGACCCGACTAACCAACGTGATTCGAATGAATAATTGTCATAGCTTGGAATTTTAATGGACGAATCGTGGATAAGCCATCGTGTACTAAATACAACCAATGGTTTCGGAATAACATCGGCGAAGAATTGATCAACTATCGATGCCGGACGAACGAATTTTATCGCCGAAAATGTTGGTCCGTACATGACAGACTGAGACCACTGGAATTGTGAATTGTCCGGTGAGGTACGGCGAACGGGCCGTGGCTGTGTGCGGAACTTTCTCGGCGAACTTCCCCGACGTTTCCGCAATTACGAGATTTCCCACCGATTACGAAGAAATTATTGCGCGACCGAGCGACAGGTACGTGGACGGCGTAATCCACGTGGCGGTTTTTCCGATGGATTTGGTTTGGCTTTTGTATTTATATATGTTGTCCGATATTTGGGAATTTTTATTCTCCTTTTATTTATTCATTTACTTTCTTATATCTTTCTGTATTCATTTATTTATTGGTTCTCTGATGAAATCATGAAGTAATTCGCAGCACGATTGAAACAGTAATATTGGCTGTTGGCTCCGCAACTCTCCACACGTTTGTAATTACGTGGGGAAAAAATTGTAAGAATATTTTTAAACGCAAAACCAATCCAAATTACATGAAAAATATAAAACAATAAACCAAACGAAATGGAAAATAGTAATTCAAGATCGCCGAACACAAGCATAAGCCACTTGTACCAGAATGAAAGAAAAAAATAAAATAAAATAGAATAAAATATTTATTTACGATTGAGTACCTCCGGAGGATGCGAATAAATACATCGGCAAGCGTGTTGCGTTCCAATTCCGCAGTCAATAAATCACCACGTGTGTTACAGTGCAGTCGGTTGCATCGCGAGGCCGACATATCCGTACTTTGTACGCGGTCGATTATTCTCATTGCGATGCGAGACTTTTCTATCGCAATCCTTTTCAATTTTTTTTCAATAATTACTTTTTTCATATTTGTTTTATTTTTTGCAACGATGTAACGAAGATCCAGACCGCACATGTCACAAACCCAGCTAGCTCGGAGGCTTAGCAAAGCCGCGTGCGTCGACCGGCTTGGGAGGACTCTCCGCGGAGTCGCGTTATGGGGTCGTCTTGTAATATTCTAGAAATCCTTGTAACACTTGGATGTCGCGAATCTTTGAAGAATCACGTGGCTGCACACGACCCGAGACAAGACGAATATCTTGAAGACGGAACGTCGACGAGAAGTTTGATCTTTGGTCCTCGTTTACTTATGCAACGAGTTTAAGCACGACGCGTGACTACATATACATATATATATACGTATTTATATATGCATATATTTGAAATAATTATACAAAGAGAAACTGAACAAACTTGCTAGAATTAAATATGATATTTAAATACCATATCGTAGAGGAAAAAAATGCATAGAATACTATAAAACCATGATAATAAATTATTATTATTATTATGGTTATTATTATTATAATATAAGTAATTAATAAATCATTGATGATACAATTGATTGATTATATAAAAAATGTTTGATATTTATTTGAAGGAAGCTTGATCAATTAATTTTTGCACAATTGTGATTCGACCGATTTTTTAAACTCGTTTTATTACCTGAAAGTACAATCGTCGAGAGCTAACTGGATGCATCGACACGACGTTACGTTTCGTAGTTATGTACTGTGGCTAGATTTGCGGAATAACGTCGATGGTTCGTTACGAGGCGAGTAGGGTGAAAGAAAAATGCAGTCAACGGTGGAGGAGGTAGAAGCTTCGTCGACCCATTGTATCGTTGAGTATAAACCGAACCGTGAACCACAGAATACGCGCGGTTTATCACGAAACTGTGCGGTTCCGAAATAATTTTTTCTTTATTTTTTAGGTGTTACTTCTTTTAATTTTTATTAGAAAATATATAGGGGGAAGTTCTATCATTCAAATCGAAACGACGTTTCGGATAACCTATTCCCGGAAATGTTGGGAATTATTTCAAGATGTTGTTCTCGATAACATACATGTGTTTGATTTTTTTTTCAGATTTATTCCTGCATTATTTCGGCTATCATTATTTAGAACATTCCGTGAAATTTCCGATTTTTTTCTTCTCTCGATTGTTTTAATATCTTATCGCAAAATGAAATTGACATTCAAAGTGCATATTCATGTGAAATTTTCTCAAAATTCCAAAAAAAATATTGATTTTTATTTAGGACCGACACGGAGGTCTTTAAATCGCATTTTAATTATAAAAATATATTTTTCAGGCATCGCACGTGTCTCAAATTTTTTTTCAATATTGTTTTTAGAAAGCTGAGAAAATTTCACTAAAAATCTGTCACATCACGTCGGGTTCCGTGTAAGAACGGCCGGAATAAATTTAAATGCGATAAATATATATTATTAATTGATAAACATATATTGTTCGAAATATACGTGGAAATGTGAGAACGCAATATACGAAGAAAAAAATGACACAGGGCCTTGCCGCGAGGCACGAAATCATCGGCCACGAGTCTCTTATGCAATTTACATCACCGGTTTTTTTTGTACGGTGTATTACGAAACCTGCGTGAGCCATAAATCGGTGGGTCGAACCCAAAAACACTCCAGCGTCTATAGCTCGAACGCAATGCGTTGGAATTTTTTTGTTTCTTTTTCTTTCTTTTGAGGAATAAGAGACATTTTTTTGATACACCGTCTAACCGGTCCTAAGTTTACACGAAAAAAAAGGGATACACAAATTCCTCACATTTCTAAGGTCGCGTGCTAGATTTTCTCAAATGTTGACCTAATTCCCAGAATTCAAAACCACAAAATTTAAACATTAAAAAAAATAATTAATTTCTTAAAAATAAATCTTCATTTGCTTAATTATTTATTTATTCATTCATTCCTCTTGAAAATCTATTCTAATGCTAAGATTAAAGTAAAGAACAATAGAGAAATTAAAACTAGTACTTTACCTTAGATTCTTGAGTGTCTGACTATTCTCGAACTTCTATCACTAGAACCAAATTCCGTTTGCTCTCGTGATAAAAATAATAATTTAAAAAAAAAAACCGAATAATTAGAAGCAAAAATAAATAAAAAATGCACGAACTACAGTCCCTTAGTTGTAAAACGCAAATAGTGAAAGTGTAACGTCATAAACACGCTACAATTGTAGATATAGCGACGCGGATGTCGCGTTCCACAGACCCCACGAGAACTGCATGGTGCACTTGACTATCAACCGATTCGACGAACCGTGATAAATATACACATTGAGCCACCCGATAATTAACACACAAAAAAACAATTCAACGAAATAAATAAGAAAAAAAAACAACAATCACGACAGAACTTTGGAATTGATTTTTTTTTTCCCAGGCCTGAAACTATTATATCGTTCAATCCCTCAAGCGTCCTCGATGTACTTCACTGCTTCGAAGCTCTACGAATTAAATTAATTCGAAAAGAAATTTCGAAGAAATGAAAAAGAAAAAAAAACGTTGACGAGACCCGAACGGATGCATCTCGTTCGTTGCTCGTCGTGGCTGATACTAGCGAGATCAGCCGGCACGAACCTCTCGGGCTATCGGGGACGTCCACGGCCCTCAAGGTTATCGGACATTTTTTTGCCTTTAACATTTTTCTTATTTTAATTTTTTTTTTTTTTTTTTTTTACATTTTTATTTTATTTCTTTTTTTTACCGAACGAGTTGGGACATTGGTACGAGTGATTCAGGTGCGACGTACGAAAGCAAAGTCCGGGTCTTCCCCACCGAATTTCCTTTCCTCTTCGTCCTTGTCGTCGAGGCCACTCGAGGTCGCGACACCCTCGACAGGTGCGCCAATGGGACGAATCCCGAGAGGGCGTTTGAACCTCGGTTGCCTCCCTTCTCTCGTCAATACTCCATTTCTTCGAAATTTATACGAAGCAACAGCAACAGCAGCACCAGCAGGAGCACCGATACAATCGGTTTCTTACTTTTCGTCCGACAGCCGGAGATTGCGACACACCGGAGACCGGCTACCCCCACTTCGGTGCAACCCCCTTCCACGATCGCGATGCGTTTCGACATATCGGAGGCGAGGGAAGATCGGTGAGAATCGCTAGATGGCGGCACGGATTGCATTAAACCGATCTATTATCGAACGGGGATCCATTGAACAATAAATTTTATCTACTGATTTATTTTATTCCTATTTTCATTCGATTTTACTTATTATTTATTCATTTATGTATTTTTTTGTTTGTTTAATGAGTTTGAATTAATTTTTGTTTCATTTGCGTTTGATTAGATATATTATAAATAATTTTATGCCTTTCGAAAAATAGGTTAAGCAATTTTTCAATAGTTTATTTTATTATTTATCTATATCGGACGAATAGAGTGTAAAATATTTGGAACGAATAATTTTCTTATTCATTTTTTTCGTTTAGCCGTCACACCCTCCACTTTGCCCCTATCTTATTGCTTGACCCAATGCCGGTTGAATAATTCTTATGTCTTGGATTTCAACATCGTAAATCACGAATAGACGGTCGTCGCGTTCTATTTACCCGATTTAACAAAATTACCGCAACACATGTAAATTTAGAAAAATAATAAAATAAAAATCTAAACGAAAGGGAAAAGAATATTGCTACTAATGACAGTATTGCATTTTTTAAATGCTATACCGCGTAGAGCGAGGTTTTACATGTCGACGAATGTTGAGACGATGATTGGACGGTTGTCACCTAAGGAAGTTATGATATGTGGTAATAACGCAATTACGGTCACGCGAAATAAGTTTCATTCTATTTTATTTCATTCACATTTGTCTTATTTCAAAGAATTGTCGATTGGGATTTTTTTCCGTCGAATTGTGTCCGAAATCGTTGCCTTATTGTTTTCGAGTTTGATACATTTTTATTCAGACATTTGTTTATTATTTATTACACATTTGATAAGCCAATTGGAATTTTACTTATACGAAGTAAATATAAAATAAACTAAGCCCGACCCGAGCGAGATTAAATAAACAATAACCCGTATTACCATCGCTATATCGACTATCTACGATTTTCTGCCTGGCAGTGGGTTTAGCACCACTAGTTTTTCATTTTTTATTCAACAAGATTCTTATTATCGTAATAATAATGAAGATTCTTCAAATTATTATTTTTCTAAAAATAATAACAAAGATTTTTCAAATTATTATTGTTCTGGAAATAACAACGAAGATTCTCCCAATTATTATTTTTCTAAAAATAATATTTAAGATTTTTCCAATTATTATTTCCTCCTAAATAATAAACAAAGATTCTTTGAACGATTATTTTCTTAAATAGTAAACAAATCCTCCGATTATCGAATATTTGTGATGAATGAAAAACCTACGATATTCTTTAAAAATTTCACATTAGCTACGGAAGAATTGAGAGAAATCGAGAGGAAAGTCGTCGACGATATGCGATTCAGACACGCATTCAAATGTTTCAATAATTATTCATAGCTCGACCGCACATTGGCTACAGCCTCTGGCTACGGATTTTCTCCATTGCCTTCATCTCCTCATCTTCTCACTGTTATCACTACATTTTCTCAATCAACTATTTACATTTTCTTTTTTTCAAAAGTATCATCTTAATGACGAAGACGTTGTGGCTCGGAATATGGGAATTCGAAGTTTCGAGCATTTGAGCAACTTTTCGTTTTGTCATTTCTCTTCATTGCCTCGTTCCAGGACGAGATTTGCCGGAGGTGGAGGGCTATTTGACTCTGTCGGAGGGCAAACCCTTTATGGCGAAAGCTCCGCGGAAAAGGGGCTTGAAAACCTCAAGCACGCTTTGTGTTCGATGTGCTGAATTCTGAAACACGAAAAGGAAAGAAAACCGTAACCAGATAATTAATATTATCGAGATTATCGCGTATATGCATGTATATAACATACTAAATTCAGAAAAACATTTTTTATTCCATTGTAACCTTCAATTGATAAACGAATTGTTAATTGTTTATAATGCAATTAATTCATGCAAAAATGCATGATAATTTTGTATTTTTACTTGTATTACTTTCAAAATTTCAATGGCAGGGAAATTTTTTTTTAATCCATTGGGACTAAAACGCTATAAAAATTTGAGAGTAACCGAAATTAGAACCACCCTAATCCACAATATATATAGGAAGTCCGAGAAAAACTAGGCGTGGCGAGCTAATTGTGTGATTTAGATCCTCGTATCGGATGGTGAAAGTCGCCGATTATATCCGAACGTTTATCCAGACTCACCAGAATAATGCTGCTGAAGATCTTGCTGATGTTCGTAATGAGAGTAAATCCAGTACCGAAGGCCGGTGGTGGAACGTCGAGAGACACTCGGGTTCTATCGAATTCCGGAATATCCTCCGTCGTCGTCGTTACTCCGACCTGCGCACACATACAACCAAATTTTCAAAAATTTCACGACTACTCCTCCGGACCACACTGTATTTTATCATTAATTAAGCTCAAAAAATCAATCTCTGTATTCATTAAATTTATTATTTTGAAACTTTCAACGCAAATGTAAAATAAAATAAAATATAATAAATACCGCATGATATTATTATTATCATTATTATTATTATTTATATTAATAGAGATTTTGAAAAAATAATATATAAACCCGAAATAGTTGGCAACATTGCTGTCTATAATTTTAACGCAATCGCTATGACAATATTGGAAGCTTTGTGATAAATATTTTTAAATATCTGCTGACATTTGCACGATGAGAAAGAATATATTTATGCATGCATACTCAAAAAATAATAATAATAATAATAATAACACTAAAATATGTAATTCTGTATATTTTTGCTTTTCCTATTCGATTCTATCAGAAGTCCGCGTAGCTTCTCGCCATCCAACGCCTGGGAAAGGTTTTTCTACCACCTAACAAAACGTACAAACCTCCTTGCCCAAGAAAAACAAGAAAAATAACCACATGAGGACGAAAGGGATCAGGATAAATTAAAGGCAACGGAAACATCATCATACATCAATGACAGAACCTATCGAATAACAGGTACAATATTATCGTCATAAACACAAAAATGCACGCTGATAACACTGTTAACAAACTCTTCACTTTATTTACATCAATATTATCATAATAATAATATCAATCATAATTAAGAAACACAATAATATTAATAATAATAATAATAATAAAAATTGTAATAATATTAATTAACATCGAATAAAATACAACGGAAGACACAGCTGTCGTCGTAATCGAATATCTTGCTACGGAGTGTGTGTTGAAAAATAAAAATGAAAAGCGAACCAAAAAATAAACGGACGCAAAGAAAAAAAGAAAAAACAAAAAATTCTCTATATTTACACGATTTACAGATGAGTTAATTATAAATTATCAATAGCCGTGGCTGAGGTGTTCGAGCCGGTGATTTTCGTGTGGCAATCGTTGGAACAACGATGCTCGTGAGGGTCCCGATTAACGGCGATAAGCTCGTGATAAGGGTGAGGTGCGAGAACGTGGCGATAAGAGAGGACCGCGGTGTGGTTTTGCGGTAAGTCGACGGTTGCGGGGGTTGGTAACAATGTCAACAACGACTCGCGATTTTTTACGGGCCTGGGGCGTCCGCCTTTACTGTTTTGATGGCTAGAAAAAAAAAGAAACACCGAAGATAGGGACGAGAGAAATAAAGATGGGAATCGAAGACGAATTATTCGATACTTTTACGCAGAGGCTAAGATGATAAGCAGAGGCTTCGAAGAAGCGAGGAAATAATTCCAGCAGCTGAATAATTTATTTATTTATTGTCTGATTGCTCCAAATTTTGTTGTTTATATTGGAGCGGTGTTAGAGAAAGGCTGATTGGTATAGGGGATTTTTTTCCGTTTCGGGGGAGGGTTTTGACTGCCACCGCGATGGAATAAGACGGCTGCATTTATTCCCACCTGAGGAAAGGGTCTGATATTTTTTTTTCACCTATCTATTTAATGGATCATCTACTGAAGCTCTAGCTATTTTAACTTTGCGAAAGAGATTGGCGTACATCGACATGGAACAGCTTCCAGTGATAAATAGATCAATTTAACCATGAAGAATGAAAATGAATATTCGATAATGTACCAAATTAATTGAAAAAAAACTATTATTATAATTTTCGCTTCTTATAGCCAAATAAATTTGGTCGTGTCTACGAAGGAGGGTTGGAACAATTAACCTGAGGATGCTACAAGGTACTATAATATTGCGAATGAGGTCAGACGGTGAGAGAGCCCTTCGCAGGTCGTCAGGAAAGGGTGAGCAAGCTTACGAACGGCTCGAATAGAACGAAGATGGAGTGCGGAGAGCTTTGTCAATATATGTCAGAGAATTAATAATAATAGCAATAATAATAATAATAATGATAATGAAAATAATAAAATTAAGAAAAAAAAATAGACTGAAGCTTGTGCTACGTTTGGCGTTGCTATTGGACATGTTTTTGATGCTCAGTATGGTCCTACCCCTCCACCTAGATTGGCAAATGCATTCAGATTTACGCCGGCTCCTGCACCCGAGCTCGCGCTACTGCCACTCGAGAATGAGCCATCGTCGTCACCGTTGGGGCTGCCGCCTCCGCTCAAGCCTCCGCTTCCGGCGCTCAAACTCGAGAGCAAGACGCCAAGTATGTTTCCAGATCCACCTCCACCCGCACCTCCGGCTGCAGCACCTGTGATTCAATCGATTTATCAATAATTCATTGGAATTCATGATAAATTAATTTAGAAATTCATTAAAATCAAAAATTAATTCAGAAATTCATAAAAATAAAAATTTAATTTAGAAATTCATTAAAATTTATTAAAATGGAAAAAAGATTAATTTATAAGTTCGTTAAAATTAATTTTGAATTAATTCAAATTTCGAAAAAATTAATTTACAAATTCGATAAAGTTCATTATACATTCGAAATAATTAATTAGGAATGAAATCACAAATTCTATAAATTCACCAACGAATTAATTTAAGAATTTAATAAAATATATCAAAGACTAGTACAAAAATGTCGATAAAATAGATTAAAAATCGTAATTGAAAAAAAATTCAATAAAACTCATCCAAGGATACTATAAAAATTCGCCGTAATTAATTTTAAAAGATTGAGTTAAAATTTATTAAATCTCAAAAACCCCATCGAAACGCGTTGAACAATTTTTCGTTCGATTGCGTTATCTATCTACCGTCTTCGTCTCGATGTTCCGGTCCGTTTTGTATCGTCTCACCTGTGCCAGCCGACAGACCTCCGGCAATCGACGTCAGCGGTGCCAATTTCGACGCGAATGCCCCGGTTATACCATTCTTAGCTCCGGATATGAAAGTCGTTGCGCTGTTTATCAGAGGTCCTATGCCAGCCGTGCCGGCCTGAATCTTTTGGCCTATCAGATTGCCGATGAATTGGCTGGTCGCCGATTGCGTGTTGTCAATGCCGTAAGCCAAATTTTTCGCCTTGTTGCCCTCGTCCAACACGCTTATCGCACGTGTTTTCGCATCGAGAAAAGCGTCCAGTTTCTGGCAAACAAATTTTTATTTTTTTATTTTTTTTATCGTTGTAGAATTATAAATGTAGATAAAAAAAAATGTCGTGCGTTCTTCTTCGCTTGGGACGGGGCGGAGGGGGATTGAACTACGATGGACGATTTTTGGGGTAGGCCGTGTGAATTGCGAGAAGAAATCAAGAACTTACTGTCGGATATTTTGTAAAGTATCAAAGAATATAATAAAAGTAATAATTTATGTTTTAATTATTATCAACGACGATGATAATTGAAATAAAAATGTTGCGTCTTTTTTGTGATAGCCGAATAGGCAAAATATATCCAATAAACGAACATAAATAGCGCTAGATAAATTGAAGTCCTTTTTTTCAAAACTAATCGGAAGTAAAAAAAAAAAGTAAAGGACACATTAATTATTCATAAAATTTTTTTACATTGAAATGTGAGAAATGAGTAATGACCGACCACTCGGATTTCTCGTAATCGGTGAAAGTCGAAGAGTATGAATAATAGAAGAGAAAAAAAACCAATCTAGAAAAGAAGAATGTACGAGGATTATGGGATTAGCGAGGAAGCAACGAGCTGAGGATCGAATTAAAATCACGGAAATTGTCCGGAAAGCGATGTTCGAGAGTTATTAGGAGAAGAACCATGCACCTGTAGAAAGTTTTCAAGTCAGCATGCAGCGTGGGCCACCGGCCGGATATTTATGACACTGGGTTTTACACAAGGGGGGTAGGGGGTAACGTAACATCGACAGTGTTTTCCGTTCGTATAATTTTACATACAGATAATCACGGAAAAATTGTTTTGTCCCGATTATGATGAAGAAACGTTTTATTACCCCGAAAACGAAATTAATGATGCCATTCGAAACTCCGAGTTTGATAACGCCGATCTTTCTCTTCTCACGATCGCCGTGATCGCCGTCGTCGTTGAGGGCCGAATCGTCGTCGTTCTGAAACACGTAAACCTGCGAACACAACTCGAATTCATGAGTCGTTGCACAATCGATGCATCAAAATTTCGATTACGTCCGTCGTCGACGATCCGCCGAAAATATTCGTAACCTCAGCGATGATTCGAATACGGTCGACGGAAACAATTGATCGTGGGTCGGAGTCACGAGCATCGAGACTGCAAACGCGATCGAAATAATTCATGGATGGAATTTTCGACGATCGCCGTTTTTGTTTTTGCGAAATATTCAAGAAAATGTACAATAATTTATTTTTTAAAAAACGATTTTTCATTCGAACTTTTATTGAAATTCATTTTTTTTTTCAATTCAGGTATTTGAATGTGAGATTGATTTCCTTCTGACCGACGGAGGAGTTTTTGTGATAAAATAAATGATCAAATGGAAAAATTATAAAAATAAACACAAAAAATAAATTAATAATTTGAAAAATAATAATAATATGTACGAATTGAATAATAAAAATGAGCATACATCGCTCGTGCTCGTATTATATTTAAATATGCACATACGTATTATATTCGTGATGAAGGAAAGTGTTTAGTAAGCGATTGCTCCGATCGTGTGTTAAAAACTTTACGTAATTCCCACACGAGCGACCGCGCGAGGCTGCCCCACGGATAAACGTTAGCTCTACGCCTAGAACTGGCCCATCGCCTCTCTCTCGAACGTCTTACGTTGGCACACGTAATTTCACTTGTTCGACTCGGTGACGGCGCCCATCGACGACCGAGAGACTTCGCGCGGAAGACGCTCGCGAGAGCGAGAGTGAATTCGTGAGTGAGAGTGCCCATTCGTCCGTTAGATCGGAATCCTCCTTTTCTCTCGGGATTAGATCTCAAATTTACTTGAAATTGAATTTCCATCAACAAAAATTGAAAAAAATGTTGTGTACACAAATTTGATCATTTTAATCATTAGTTTTTATTTTTTTTAAAGATTTTCGAAAAATTTACTTACTTTTTATGCCAATTTGATGGAATTTTCCAATTTTTTTTACACAAAAAATTTTAGAAAGTAAGAAAGAAATTCCACCTTTTTCTATATATGAGGGAAACACTAGAATAATAATAATAACAACTATTATTATTATTACTGTTATTATTATTATTATCATTATTTTTATTATTATTATTATTATTATTATCATTATTTTTATTATTATTATTATTATTATTATTATTATTATTATTATTATTATTATTATTATTATTATTATTTTCATTATTATTATTATCCATTCATTCGATATCATTGCATTTAACACAACGTTTCCTCTCCCCCCACCCCAGTCAATCATAATTCGAACGTTCCATCTTAATCGACCTCAAAAGCCAAATCTCCGAATCTTCTTCAAAAAAATTAAATTTCGTAATTGCAAGAATCGTCCGAAAAAAAATAGAAATTGTGACGTCACGAGCGCGCACGTGGGTCCCGTTCGAAGGAGAAAAAAAAGTTTCTGCTCAATGATGAACGAAGACACTACTCGAGCCGGAATACCGTTGCCCGAGCAACTCCCGGCGAGTTCAAAGTCTCCGCTTTGGCTGGTCCATCGTCAGGATCGCGAGCTAGTGTATGACCGGCGATCGTTCGACGACTTTCACTCGCCTATACCCGCTGTTACTCGCGTTTTCATCGGTGGCACACTTTGATGACGTATTTTCGACGATCAACCATCGATCATCGTTAGACAATATAATTGCGAATCATCGAAAAGGGTCATAAGAAAAAATAAAAAATAAAATAAGCTAATTAAAATAAGAACAACACAAAAAAAATATGCAACCACCATCGTGGTCGTTTACTCACCTCGTTAAGGGGGCTGATATCTCCCTCAGCCGCGCGTTTGACGATGGGACCGGCTGCGGCAAGGGCGAGAAGCAGCGATAGACCGCAAACGTACGTAGCAACCCTCATGATTATTACACAACTCCTTAGATCCCCGTTCTCGTAGAAAATTACGAAATAATTGTCGCCGAGGTTTGACGACTTCGAACTGTCGGGGAAAATGATGAGAAAAAAACCAAGAAAAATGGAACAACATTAATTATGATGCATGATGAACATAACTAGAACGAGTTACGAGTCGTACACCATGAAAGAACCTTGACGTTAATTTATCCGTATTAAATGGATCACCGATAAGTGAAAGGCAGAGTTGCTTTGGCAAATCGTCCGAGAAAGAAAAAAAATAAGATAAAACCAACATTCTAGATATGTAAGCGACGTGTTAAACCGCACACAGCTCTATCAAATTCTTTCCGCATCGTGGAAAAAGCACCCAACCTTTTATTTAATAATTTTTTTTATTCTCAATTAATTCCCAGTAGAAAAACCAGTGCTTGGTCGGACGTGAATACATTGACATTGGAACAAGACTTACGTGCGATCCGGCGACGAGGACGAGTCAGAACCAGCGAAAAGGGGTTGGCACCGGTCCTCCCTTCTCTTTACAAGGGGAAAAGTTCAAAAAAGAACCAAAAAATATAATAAAAAATCTAATTCAAAATCAAACTAAAATATACTGAAAAAAAAAAATAGAAAAAAAAAAGAAGACGAGTGCCTCGTGGGTCGTAAGTTGGTGGATGACCGGTCGATACGGACAGACGGAGGAGAGACGCGTGCGTTGCAAGGTGCGAGACTCGTTTGCGGCAAAAGTCGAAGGAGAGCCCGAAGTCTTGGCCGCGGCTCGTGTGTGTGACGTTAAAGCGCGCGCGGGGCACTCGCGGTTCCTCGATCGCTCGACGTCGTGGCGAGGGGACGGACCGTGTTGGCTGCTAGCCGACCGGGCCCGGGCGAGGGCACACGCGTGCGCCATCTCACTCGTACATACACACGAACGTATAAACATATCATTTTTATATAAATATATGTAAATATGTACTATGTTCTATGGACGGTAAGAGCGTAAACGCGTTTAGGTGGGTCGTTCGTGTCGGTCGGTCAGTGGTGACCGGGTGGAATCGACTATATTCACGTGGGTTAGGTATCGAGATGGACGGCCAATCGAGGCAATTCGCAAGGGAGAGGGATGGGGAGAGAGAGACCAAGTGGATGATGAATAATGATTAAATAGAATTATATGATTATCGAGGAATAATAAGAATCGACAAATTTTTCTGTAAAGAATTGATGAATAGATCGAAGGGGGTGGGGGTAGTCGATGTGCAGGCCGTTGAATAAGACTAACAGCGAAGGGATAAAAATAATGATGATAATGATGAGGAATAACGATGTTGACGAGATGAAGAAGAGGAAGAGAAAGAATGGAAATATACATTTTTATATTTATCGGGGTGTGGTTTGGAAATAAATAATTTCCACCTGCTCTTGAATTAAATGTATGTAGAATCAGAAATAGTATGACACAGTTTGAGCCTAATCGCACTATTTCAAGAGGTTCCGCAGTAATTTTATAGATTTTAGATTTTATTAACACGTAAAAAAAATGTATTGACTATACGAAATCAATGCGTTCCAGTCAATATACATATTGCCCAGATCACCCCAGGTTAATTGTTTTAGAAGGTTGTGGGGGGTATTTTGGGTCAATTTTGGGGCAGGTTGGACTCCGGGACCCTCAGATATTCTAGTTATTTTGAAATTATTCCATTGAGATTGTATGATTATCATCAGAGGAACGGTGCAGTTGCGGCATGAGATGACCCATATACGTATATTTTTTTTCATGAAAATAGGGGTCATACGCGTGAATTGCATACAGTATCGAATTTTTTCGGGAATAATCAGTCCTCCCGGCAATATAATCACCGAAAGGTAGAAAAATTGCATGTAGGGGGTGGAGGGTTGATGTTAGTCCTGTGACTGCTGCGAGTCCTGCCGTCGACCGGTTGTCTGCTGTCTGTGCAATCGAGACACGACAGAGAGAACGTTCTCGAGAATTCGAGGGTCTGGAGACTGCCGGAAGCATCGAATTCGAGTTGAATTATTATTACGGAATCGTTAAATGGATTGCTGAGATCGGCTCTGATGTGAATTTAACGACTCCGCGAGGCGAGACGCAAAATTGCGTGAGCTTTGTCGTATTTGGTGGAGAAGATGATATTACGACTGGAACGTTGGAGAAATTGTAGGAAATTAAAGAAGACACGACGAATTCGGATCTGATCACTCGCTTATGTAATGGAAATGTAACTTTATGCATTTTTTGTGTTCTTTTGCCGTTCGAATCTTGAGTCATTTTTATATCGCTTATTTATTTTTCGGTTTTTTGACGAGTAGCTGAAAGCGAAAGTTTTTTATTAAGGAAGAGCAGAGATTGTGAAGAAGATTTCGGTGAATGCATCAGCATGAGATGGCCGACTTGACAGCAATGGTGAATTAATTGAGGCGTCATTGGAAATCTCTCACTCTTTGGAAATTCTAGGATCAAAGCTGGAAATACCTTAACGGACGCGAGAGAAATTTCTTTGATTTATTGCTAAATTGTTGAGAAATGCTGAAATAATCTCGACATGAAGAGAGTTGACTTTCGAAGGTTTGCTTTTTAATGTTTATTCCTGAAATTTATTCTTGCTGGATTCCATTATGAAGTGGATGAGAATAAAAACATTGAAAATAATTAATACAATACCATATATATCATTATAAATACATTATTATCTATCAGATTATATTATAGGTATTGTGTATATCATATGTTTATGTTATACATATTTTGTATCAACAAACGCACCCACGAATTCCAATTTTCATTAATTTGATTCAAATTAGCTTAAAATCGAATGACATTCGTCGAGATTCATTTTCCGTATGCGAAGCCATAACTCTCATCGCAATTGCAATAATTCAAAGTTAAGAAACGACTTCAAACTTTTCGTCATCCCCAGACGACGAGTCTCTCTCAAGTGCGTTCGACTGAATTCTCCAACTTCCAAATATAGACATTTCGATTTCGCAATTTTTCGACGAAAAAATTCGTTGACGACAATTTTGTCGAAAGACGTCGCCGTGTTTCGAACCAAACGACAGGACATCCGGGAATCTTCGTCGAGTGCCCCGAACGAATACGAGACCAGAAAAAATTTCGTAATTTTGCAATAAAACGAGCGACCGAACTAATCGACGAACATAGTTGACTTGAAATTTATTCCGATTTTATATTTAGCAATACAGCTCGCAATGCAGCAACTCGAGCTCTCTCGCCCGTATATACATGCAGCATGAGCATATACATATATGCCGAGTGCGTACGTGCGAAACAGCCGACTGATCGAGACAGACCCGTCGCTCTGCTTTTGCATTTTATTTTATTTTTTTTATTTTTCAAAATCCTTTTACTTGAAAATAAAATGCCACTCACGGATTCCCGAATAGAAAGGATCAAGGACTTTCGATGTCGCGCGCTATTAATTCATCCGTTTCGTTGGACGATTGCATTGAAGAATAATTATTCTACGGCATGTGATTATCATGATAAAATTTTGAACTATGCCCTTTGATGTCTTAATTGTGCCGACTGGAAAAAATTATCTACATATGGGGATCCAGTAGAAATTCCCTTATTAAGTCAGACGTCCTTACAAGGTATTACGCGGTAAAATCGTTGGTACCAAATAAATAAATAAATTAACTGATAAAAAAATAAGCAAATAAACAAAGAATAAATTAAATAAATGAAGAAATAAACAAATGAAATTTATTTATCGGTGAGAAATATTTTTGTCGATAAAATATCACCGATTTAGCGGCTGAACGATCGTCTTGTGGTGCCACGGTGCGTGAAAACTATCGAACTATGAATCGTTTCACGTCGACGCCGCGTTTAACCGTCGGTCGACGAGTCTCGATCGTGGTAATTTTCCAGATTCTCGCGGAACCGTCTGTCTCCGATACCAACCCCGATGAAAAAAGAACACACTGACAAAAAAAAGTTCAAAGAAAAAACTACGATCGTCCATGGAAGTCCGAACGACGGAAATCGAGAGGAAAAATTGCTGCACTGATGCCAAAACAACTGGAGAGAAAGATACCGGAAGCCTGCGCGAAGCTTGTACGCGTGGGAAGAATTCGCAGGATGAAAGGATCCTTTTACGCGAAAGGGTCGGGACACAGCTCACCCGAGATTTGCGGTGAGAAAAACGAAAGTGGGCCATTGAGCCGAAGCACGTTCGTAACCCGAGCGCTCGTCTTTATTCCCAGGAGTGCCGATCGAACTATTCCCTCGATAACTATGATCACAGAGTCTCGGAACGATTAGAGCTACATTTTTTCTTCACGCGTTTGATTACTCCGACCTTTCGAATTTTTTTTTAACGATTAGATGAAATTCGTTCTGTACAGAATCAATTAATCTTAATTCTTTAATTATCTTCTCCCCAATTTTTTCGATGTCTCGTATAATTATTTGTATTTTAAATTACACCAATATTACCTGTTTAATAATATCCGACGGTATGAAAAAAAAATTTTAAACCAGCATGTTAAAAAAATAATAATTTAGAATTACAAAGGAAATTCCATGTTAAAGATTGTCGATTCGGCAGCTAATCATAAAACAAACTCTAACTAATCTAACCAAAATCGATACATTAGTCGTTGGATAATTTTCTATTTTAATAGTCAACTATAAAATAAACCGCAATATAACTAAAAAGAAAATAATTAATTCATATCAAAGAAAGACTCACCGATGCAGCTGGACCCCTAATCTATGGGCTGCGTCTCATAGTTCGCGAAACTGCGATGACCCAATGTCGCACACTGTTTTATCCCGGTAATTGGACAACGAGATGGTGACTATGTACAGCTGTAGCGCGATCCCGTTACAAGGTGCAGACCACGACCTCACCGAGGTCGTGCAAAAGGTCCCTCCTCCCCCCACCCCACTCTCTCTCTTCCTTTCCTTTTCTTTCCTTCTGCAATCTCCCAGAACTCGTTGATGATCTTAGCTGCACAATGAGGTCAACGTGCAGCCGGCGATCGGCACCTTCACTGCCTCGGGCGCGACGCCTTAACCGTGTCGCCTCACGGGTCGTTGAACCACAATCTCGTTCACGCAAATTATTAATTTTTAATCAATGAAAAAAAATAAAAATTATTTACCACGTCTATGACACTTTGTTCCGCGATTATCACGATCCCAACGAGATTTTGGTCAATCAATTGCTTTATTATTTAATTTTTTAATTCGTATCGAAGGGTTTGAGTGATGGAAAAATGGTCGATAGCGAGCGAATGATACGACCGCTCTCGACGCCCGCACGAAAGAAAGTTGCGTCCTCGCCGGGAAATTGGCCGTTCTTGTACTGACCGTATCTACTTGAATAACTTTGTCGCGTGGTCCCGGCGCGTGGTGTCGCCTTTAGCACGCGGATATCGCACGCACGCGACGCTGCGAACGCACGATATCGTCGGCTAGAAGTGACAAAGCCTTCACGATCGATCGAGTGACAAAAATTTCAGGAGTAGGGCGCGAGTTGAAGAAAAATAGAATAAGAACGAAAAGTTAAATAAAATGCAATGAAAAATGGGGCAATCGTTGTCCGGTCACGTGGTTGTCGCGTGCGTTGCATGACGAATGGGGGAAATGGCAATTGCGCAATTGGAGAGCTCGATCGATCCATTCGATCGATCGGTACGAAAAATTTTGAACCTAAATTACCTAATTAAATTTGAAGAAAAGAAAAAGTAGATATATAATTTACAATAATGATTGCCAAAGTTCGGTACAAATTTCCTTGGATATCGTCCGATTTTTAATAACTATAAAAATATAAATACATTTTTTTTAATTGAACGAAATAAATTTATCTATTTATTAACGTATAATTATTGAAAAAATACAATAATATTTTATTTTTATTCGTCACGAAAATTTCTGTCCAGTCCAGTAATTAGTTCCAGAATTTTTAACGTATTGCAGGCTGCGAGGAGCAGCATCGTTCTTGCAATTCCGTCGATGTTGCAAAATTCGTTGTAAAAAAATGACGCAACCCAAATGAATTCCCAGACGTGGAAGCGGATATTGTCCGTGAGTCGAATCCCGCGTCTCGTCTTCGAGCATTCGGACAATGTTACGTGTATAATCTTCGAAACTATAAATCTAGTCCTTATTTACTTTCACCGTCGTGGCGGGAACCCACGAAGATCCGTTTCGGACCAATGTGAAATAACGACCGAGACGATGACGGAGGAACATAAGGGAATAACCGGACGTTGCCGGATCTTTGCAGCCAACGTCTACGTGTGTGTAATACGTATGATGGTTTTGGTTTTTATTTTGCTACGTCTCGTTACGTACGTCGTCAAGCGCATAAGAGAAAAGAGGTAGCGATAACGTAACGCTCATTGCTGTGTACATTTAATAGACTGTTACATGCGTGTACATTTATTTATAAGATAAATTCCCAAATATTGGGTTGAGTACTGGTTGAGTGCAGTTTTAGGGTGAATTAAAGATTCTGGAAAGAATCAGGTGAGTTCTCGGGGTCGACTAAGGGAGCCAAAGAAAAATTATGAACAAAATCGGCAGGGGACAGACTTTTCACCGTTCGATTTGACGTGGAATTCTCCGTATATTCATCCGTATATATTCAAATAAACACATGTGAATGCAGAACCAGCCTCGCGCATGAATTTATCATTTCATAATCCGATATCCCGGATTTTCCGGTTGCGGTACGAAGCGGTTAACGGATCTCCTACACGTATCGCGACAGATCGTTATTTAGCTTCCGTTACGCGATATCAAACACTCAATTACCATATTACCGCAGCAATATAATTTCCCTGAATGCTCGACGATTGAAAAAAAATCGACACACTCGGCCCCCAAAAAAAAAGTATATGTACATATTTAAATTTGTTTGCTTTTCGATATTATCTGCAAGCTATTTTTTTCTTCTTTTGAGTAACTAGAAGAGAAATTTTATGTACTGAATAATCAGCTCTTATGAGATCATTGATTCTTATTTCGTATTAGTTTGTAATATTTCTCTGTTTTATGAATATTCGAAATTGTGTTAGAAATATGTTTCGTACGTGAGCCGTGTGATATCGATGTCTGTGTGCTCGATAGCCGTCTTGCCCGACTCGATAATCCGGGCAATAAAACGGCCGGATTAACTTTATTCTCGGATTTTGATCGTGTGAGACGTGACGACTGCGTGTTTACGTTGTTTTTCATGAGTGCCGGCTACGAGATATCGTGCCAACAAGTCGCTTCCCGGCACCAAATGGCACAGTACTAGTCAGGCATAAGGGGAACCCCATATCCATATAAAGATCTACATAATTAGCATTCATACATTATCCTGAAGATATCGTGTGCCTTTACGTAGTGCAGGAAAAGTTAAGTAGCCCATTTGTAACGTTATAATTATGCTGGAAGCGTTATTTCATTGAATATTATATCTATATTGAACTTGTGCGTGCGTGTGTGTATCTGATCTGGTATTGTACCGTATTTCTATTCTGTTGTATAACGAATTCCTCTGGTATGAACATTATGATTTATATTCGATTTTCGACAGTCACACGTATTATAGTGACCGTGTTACTTTTTGCATACATTCGTCATTGCATAAAAGTCTAACCCAAAATCTATATTAACATGCAAACTTATACGTGTTAATCCGTTTTGTCTTTATTGGTCATACACGGAATGATTATTGAAAGAAAGCAAGGAACCAACCTTTCTTTTTCGATAAATAAAATCCGAAATAAATAAAAAAAAAAAAAAATAAAACAGAGAAATATTACAAGTTTATTTACTCAGATCGAATCGACTCAAAATCGAATTCACATTATTATTGTTGCTATTATTATTCTTATTTTTGTTTCTGAACAAAAATGTATTTATTTACTGGCCTAAAAATGGTTTTTTTCCTTCAACAATTGATAGGTAAAAGATTTTTCGAATTCAAACATCAAATGTTGCATCGAAAATCGACTCTCATCACCAGTTGAATACTTTGCGAAAATTGTTCAACCGAAAAATCCTCTCATCATTTTGATACTATATGGTTGCGTCCAAATCAGACCCACAACTTTCGTTTCATCCATACAAACCTGGACGTCTGCGACGAACATCATCGAGTAATCAAAACCAAAGAAGAAAAAATCTTAAAAAAATTCTGTAGACATTGTAATTCCAACTCTCTCGATCGAAGTCAACGCGAACTATTCGAACGAGTTCTCGTGCGAAATCCCTGCAATTATTATAATTCGAGATTCTGTCGCAATGCCATAACTCAACCGAACGTTAAGCTGAGATAAAAACTTGGAGAATCCAGGACTCTTGCACGAAGAAATCAGCCTATCCACAGAAAAAAACCTTTAGGTTTTTTTGCTAATTTTTTTTTCGATTCAAAAAATGTTTTTGTTGAACCAGAATTCTCGAACTAACCCTGTGGCGTCGTCGCTGTCGTGAACTGCTTCGAATCATCGACAGAATAACGCGCGGGGTTCTTACCTCACGTTTTAATAATCCAGTTGTGGAAGCTGAAACATATGTACGGCGTCGCAGCCTTAATGAAATGCAACTAGAAAGTTAGCGCCAGCAGCAACAGCAGCAGCCACAAGCACGAGCTCGATCGGGTCGAGGGGCAAAACCCACACACGGACGCACACAACTTTACATATGGATCTCGATTCTGAATTACGCGATTCTGAATTACGCAATCTTCATCCACCGCTGTACGATCCTAATAGCACGTGTGCAACGAAACTGAACTTACGTCAACTGCATGTACATTAATTGTAATTTACGTGCGGTCAAAAAGAGCAATGGAGAAAACTGGTCAAGCAAAGAACAATAATATCGAAGAATGTTTAATAACAATAATAATTATTATTATTATTTTTTTTCTTCTTATTCTTCCCATTATTATTTTTATATCATACCATAATTATTATTATTATATCATACCATAATTATTATAATTATGATTATCATAAGAAGAAGAAGGAAAAAGAATAATTAGTTTTATAATTAGAATTGTTTTTAGTCAATTCTAGTTAGAATTATAATTATTTTTTCTTCTCATTCTTCTTATTCTTATTATTATATAATATTATTATTATTATTATTATTATTATTATTATTATTATTATTATTATTATTATTATTATCATTATTATTATTATTATTATTATTATTATTATTATTATTATTATTATTATTATTATTATTATTATTATTATTATTATTATTATTATTATTATTATTATTATTATTATTATTATTATTATTATTATTATTATTATTATTATTATTATTATTATTATTATTATTATTATTATTATTATTATTATTATTATTATTATTATTATTATTATTACAATAATCATAATAAGAAAAAGAAGGAGGAGGAAAAATGATAATTAGTTAATTGTTGGAGATTTTAGGTTATTGCCAACATATATGATTATCATTATTATTATTTTTATTATTATCAGAAGGAATTTATAGGATTAAGCTCGCGAGTCACCAAGAATTTGTTGAAATTGTGGCTGTGATTCAAATTCGAGAATAATTCATAATTCAAATAATAATGGTAATTATTAAATAAGGCGAAAGATGAAATAAATTCCAACGTAACGAAGCACGAATGGAAAATTTGTTCGAGACCTATCGACCTCGTTGCAGCGACTATTTCACGTACGAGCCCGCAGCTTCCTTTTAATCTCCTCTACCGTATCTCCGCATCGCGTTTCAATGTGACACGTGTTGGTACGGGGTTTAGACGTATGACCATCGACGATGGTAAAGTTTTCACCGCGACCTTTCGCACGTGACGAAAGGAACAAGGTTCAGAGCTGCAAGGCTTTCGCAACGTCGTAATGGTTGTTCTAGTGGAACTGGCAAGACACAATCGCGCGAGAGAAGTTACGTGAAAGACGTCAATGATCTTGGAAATTCAGCATGGTTCTGCTCGTGCAGCAATGCGATGGTAAATCTTCCAATGGTGTTGGAAATGACACTTATGGATGATTCGATAATAATAGAGTGAATGATCGCTCGGATCACTGCGATAATAGCTCAGCAGCATTTTTTCCATGTCAGTTTCAATTTCAATTATTTAGTTATTATCGAATGGTTCGTTTCGTTATGACGAAAGTCGTGCACGAGGGGTAGTGTCGGTTCAAATGGACGTAATTATGTGATTTCTTGTTGAGAAATAAATTTCATATTTTATTTCAATGGATCGATTGTTGACATTTCTATTCTCCATTTAAAATTCACGAGTTTGCTAAATTTTTGAGATTTTTTTCAAATTCTTTCGAATTTTTTTGTGTTAATTGTGCAACATTTTTTGAACGTTGACTGGGACAAAAGTATATTTCGTGTCCACCATTAACGCCCGAGCTAGCCACCGTGCATGGAAAAATATTTATCACAGCAATATCGTTGATAATAATAATCACGAGAAATAAAAGATCGAACGAATATTATTTCACATTTTCATCATAAAAAGTCGATGTTATTGCGAATTCTAAGCCCGACGGTGAGCTACGGAGACGGCCAACACATTTTCCGATATACATTATTTCACACACGTATTCCGAGAATTCTCTCAGATCGAGACATTAATATCTGGTTTTGAAGAAAGTCGAATAAAAAAAAACACACGTCCCAGTACCACACGTCGAGCCGTCGAATCGTTAACGTAAACAAGAAAAAAAAAAGCATATATTAAAAGTAGTAAGTCTCCTTGCAGTACCGAGGTTCAATAAAACGAAAGCAACGTTGATTTTATCGTGCATTCTGGTTCGGTCTGACTATATCGTGTTTGTACTACTTGCGAGATTCACTATTCTCGCGTTGCGGATGAGAAAAACGATTCACCGCGATTGCGCGTCCTTGTTTTTTCGTCGTGATGATATTTGATCGATGGACGGATTGAGATTTACCGGTTTCAGGGTGGTTGAGCGTGTCGCCCTAGTTGATTGCATTCTGGAGCACGGTGATCCACTCGGTACGTTGCAAACGCGTAATAAAATTTACAATCATGGCACGAGAATCATCATCATCGGTATTATTATTATTATCATCGTCGTCATCATTATCATTTTTTCTCGATAGCCACGGTTCAATCTGATCAACTTGTGAATGTCACATTTAATCTGCCAAGACCCGCCTTTAGAAGAATCATTGCCCAATGCATTTGCGATTCCATAAAAAACCGAATAATTGTGTAATAATTCGTATTAAAGTGTAATTGCTCAATATACAAATTACTCACATATCGACATCGCAGTCCAGTGTTGGTGCAACGATTGTTATCAGATCGAGATGTTTAATGAGATTTTTATTCGCTGAGATTAAAATTAAGATTCGCTTAAAGAATGCAAGTTTAGGGGGTTAAGAGGTTTGGATTTTTTTAATTCGGTTTTTACCTTATCATGTGTTGAAATGAAAATTCGTGCAAAGAAGAATCTAAATTGTTCGGGTTATCGGCAATTTAATTGGATACGAGGGGTTGGACATTGATCCGAGTATAGATGCGTATTCGTGTGTTTTAATAGATATCACTAATTATGTCGCAACAATCTACGACGTGAGAGCTGTTAGAACAAACGTGTCAACAAACTCGTTTCTTCCTAGTGGCGCCGGGAAGTTGCCGAGACGACGAGTGGCGCAATTTCGGTACAACAATTAAAAAAGATACGAAAGCAATTCTATAATGTGAAATAAATAGATTTGGTTATTATTAATAATTCTCATCGTAATATCAGGACCTCGTAATAAAATATGTTACGTTTAAAAAATCAATTCTTCAAACTTCATTTCTGCAGATTCATTTATTATATTCCCTTAATTTATTCATTTATTCAACTTTGCTACGAGTCCTTCCTCCGTTCCGTCTATTTTCACGTTACGGAACCCCAAAAACGAATAAAATCGTAATTAATTCAACGATCAAGAGAGAAAATCATAAATCTGGACCATCTTGCATTGACGTACGCGTGTCGATTTCATCACCCTCGGTGCGATCTTTGTTCCCCCACTATCCACGACCTCCTTCACGATCTCCTTAAACCCCAATGCATGCGTGACGAAAGTTTAATGAATCGTCCAATGTCTTCAAAAGGTAAAAACACACACGCAAAACAGCCATCAAACGGTTTGGTTGAGAAATCGAACCAACAATGGCACGCAAGATCAAAGACTCATAAACGTGCTTGACAGCGGGACATTCGCGTGCGATAAGATCTTACGTCGCACGTCGGTGGGGGGTTAAAGGGGTTGCACGGGGTCGAAGGGGCTCGAGGGGAAAGCACGTAGCGTCTCGCGAAAGCTTTTCACCTCGCCACGCGGAAAATTACGTTGTCTCATATCAGGAAACGCAATTATGCGTTAGCGAAGACTACATGCAGCTTATATGCATGACGGAATAAGCCATTTCACTTCCGGCACGACGGACCGATAGTTGTGCCGACTCGCGCGACGATTTATCACGCGTTAATTCGTTCTCTGATGAAGCCCTCGAGGCGTTCCACGCCAAGCTGCTCTTTGGCGCGAGACCTCTTCGCGTCGGCTTACTTTTTTGCATCTCAGGGAGGTCGGGGAAGCTCGGGGAGGGCTGGGGCAGGGGGATTGATCGAAAGTGCGAAAGGATGCCAATGAGGCTGACGATTGCAATATTCGTGTGAAAGCTAAGACGCAATTTATCCCAAACGAGTGCCAAAACCACACTGCATCCGTTCTCGAAGAATTTATTGTTACGTTTGTGTCATTAATATTTTTTTAATGAGATATAAAAATTGTATAATAATTGCGAAAGAATTGCTGAATATATTTATTCAACGATTATTTATTCATTATTATTATATGTGTATTTTAATTACTTGTTTTGTTGTCATAATGGTCGTTGAATAATTTTGAGTCATATGCTTTGACAGAGTCGAGTATTGCATCGATACGACTCAACGGGAAAATTGTCTAGGTCTTTTTGTATCGACTTCCGGGTTATGTTTGTGCAACGATACGTTTACGCGATCGCGTACAGCTTGCACCCCGGAAGTACAAAGATTTATGCCGGGGCAATACTACTGTCATTAACCACGTGGGCACACGCTACACACGCGACGTACAACGTATTTGCATTTATCTTTTCTTTTCCTATTTCTTTTTCTCTGTTTCTTTTTTTTTTTGTTTTTTTCTTTCTCCTTTTATTCACGCTAGTTCGATATGTATTTCCGCGGTTCGTCGTTTTGCTCCGGCGGAATTCTGCACGTAAGCTAATGTCGCTCGAAGTCGTGCCGCTTGGAGGTGGATATGAGAAGGATCGTGCATCGATCGAAGTGAAGAAATTCCGGGTTTGCTCGAGAGATCGTTCGTCATGTAATTCTCGCGACGAGGCGGACTCGTAAGAGTGTTGCTCGATGCAGAATCGATTATCGTATTACGGAAATATTATAGGTTGAGCACGAAAATTAAAAATGGGATTTTTTGTTCTTGCATTTTGAATTTAAATTGTTGTTATTATTTATTTATCCAAATTTGACATTTTTATTAAATAACTCGATTAAAGATTGTCAATTTTTTGAATTTTATCGTTTGGATTTGAATTGTTATTCTTATTTATTTATTTTAAGGGCAATAGTTATTTTCGTAATTTAAACGAACCTTGGCAAATTTATTTATGGATTTACATAAAAATTATTTTCATATTTTTTGTTGATGTCTTTTTCCGTCGTAGAAAAATTGTTTCAATAGAATATTTTTCTTTTCTTTTTCGGTCAGTCATTAATAAATTTGAGGAAGAAATAATTATTCAACAAAATTCAATCTCAACTCTAAACTCATTTATTATGACGTTCGAGCGAATTTTTTTGGGGGATTATGAATTTTCTAGTGGGGGGAATTATTGTAGGGTGGCTGAGGGGCCGGTCCGTAGACCGGCGAAGGTTCCTCGGCCGAAGACGATCCGAGAATTCCAAATACGGCGTTTATAACCGACGAACCAACCTGCACACCGGCTCCGAGAATGTCTTTGATTAGATTACCGATGAGCCCGATCGGATTCACACTATTGGCCGGCACTGCGTTGGTCTGTAATAGAAATTCGTATTTATATTATAATAATAATCAAATTTAAAACTGTTGAAAAATATATATTCCACCAAAGACATAAGAATTCAAAAATATAAAAAAGTCGGAACAATTGAAACGGAATTAAATTGAGTTGAAATTTCATTGAAAAGGCAAAATTGGTGAGATAAAATATCGAATAAATTGAAAAGTTGACAAGTAGCACCAATTAATGAATTTCGAAATTGGTGAAACAAAAGGAAAAAAAAAATCTAGAGCGCTTACCGTGCCGTAAGGAAGATAACTCGTGCCTGAATTTCCATTGTTCGTCGTACTTGCTGTCAACGGACCCTGTTGAAGACAGTCGCGACGATGAAAATAATTTCTTCATTGATTATCGATGATTCATGAGATTTATTTGAGAATCATTAAGAAAATAAAATTTAAATGAGCTAGAAACGTGATCGAGCCGACGAGACTCGCAATCAGTCCGCTCACCGAAGCTTGGGGATGACCGAAAGTCGGGGGTGGCGGACGCGGAACAGGCCCCGGAGGTATTCTCTGAGGCAACGTTGAGTAAGGTCTTCGAGTCGGATGATTACCGTTTCCGTGTTGTCCCACGACGTTTCCGGGACTCGTTTGTTGCTACAAGAATCATTTACAATCGATTCATTGATCACGCGTAGAAAAATTGATTCGATGAAAAATTTTAATTGTAAAATTATTGCATGAACGTAACGAAAAAAAATTTCACATGGGAAAAAATGAATAACCCAAATAAATATGTTAATAAATTAACTAAATAAATAGGAAAAAAATGATTTTACATTGATCGGACCCGATTGCTGGAACGAAAAAACCTGCGATGCTGGAACAACGTATCCTGTACTCGTCCCAGTGTTGACACTTCCGGCCTGAAGGGGTCCCTGAATTTCACAAGGATTCAGGCAATTGAAATATATTTATATGTTTCATATATCATTGATTAATCAACGTTCAGCAGCCATGTTGAGTCGTGAAACCTTTCGTAGCGATTACAAATGTCTCCAAAAATCAAATTCTTGGTTGCAATATACTTAAAAAAAACCCACTAACCGCTCCGTAAGTACCGTAAGGTTGATAATGATCCTTATCAGAGCTCAAACTTCCGCTCAGACCGGCGCTCGTGCCAGCGATAACCCCCGACAAAACGGAACCCACGACAGCCCCGACGTCCAATCCTCCCGGCAAACCGGGTTTCAGTTCCTGACAAGTAAAACGGAAAAAAAAAAAAAATAATAATCAGCAAATCAATAAACTCGTATGAAATTTCATAATCACGGAATTCGCGTAGACTTTTAATTCCCGTCACGTACTTTGCTCAGCGCTGCTATAATTCCCGCGGTAAGGACCGACAGTGGGGACATTCCTCCGTGTCCGGTGGGCTTCGCGACGACGGTGAAAAGTAGTTCCAGAAACGACGATTGCGAAGAAAAAAAAATTGATAAAGCGAGAAAAAAAATAAGATTGCAAAAAAAAAAATTGATAAATAAAACACAATTATTACGACAATTTTCCAACTCGTGAAAGGAATCGATTAACGAGTGTTGAAACTGGACTTGCGACGACGTTGATAAGTGAACGATGGAGCAATTACCTGAGTCAGCGGTCCAATAATCGCGGTGAGCAGCGACGCCAGTGAAGAACCTTCGCTCTGCGGTGGCTGGAAAATCGTTAATCGTATTATTATCAATCGTGATAAAAATCACTCGCTCAATCATTTTTTATCTCTTGAGCATTTTTCCTTCAAATCCATTAACGATCGAAAAAAGGGGGAAAATCATTTTGAAATAACAGGATGATGAAATTGAACTTTGCGAAAAATAATGTGAGAAGGTAAAACAAATTTAAAAAATTTCTTTGATGTTTGAGACTGTGGAATCGTTCTGCACACGTACGTTGCTGATTGTGCTGATGAGGGGACCAATTATGGGACCGAGAACCGGGCCTATGAGAGGTACTAACAAACCGAGGACTGGACCCAACACTGCACCTACGTCACTGCCTGTACCATCCTTGCCCTAAAACCATAGATAACGATGAAACGTACCATAATAATAACGCCTCAAATAATTCAACGCAGAATATTAATTATTTTATCTTGTTTAATTTTGCCAACGTCAAGATGTACTCACCCCAATAATTTTTTTCACAATCGGTCCAATCAGGGCCAACACGTCTGGAGCGTCAGGATTGTCCTCGCCCGGCTGTAGATTCAAGAACAGTAATTTTTAGCGGATTGTCGGGGTCTATACGGATCGAAGAATTTGATCGAATTTACCTGCAAAAGTTCTTGGACCAATGGCACAACGGCCTCCAACACCTCACCCAAATCCGTCTCCGTATTCGGCTGTTGAATAATGAGAAAATTACAACTGATAGTAAAAAACGCTGTAAAGTTGCTATGGGTTGTCTCGATAATGTGGTTCTTGGGCATTTTCTCGGCGTATCCTTGAGAATGTGATTATACATATTTTCGAATTTTTATTTTTAATCGAATTCAAGGGCGAATTTTTTTTTTGTCCTTACGTCACTGATGTCCTCGAGAATAGGTATAACAAGGGGCAGAAGGTCGGTTATGGAACCCAACGATCCTCCTTCTTCCTAAAAATTCGAAACGTAATTGAATCAGAAGATGCATTCAATTTCTTCTTTCACGAATCAATTATATCCATACGTAAATAATGATCGCTCTAATTCCTAGAATTTTTCATTAATTGATTCATCAATTCGACGATTAATCAATCAACTAATTAATGCATCGACGCGTTGAATCATCCATTAATTAATTAGTTAAATGACACACAGATTAATCAATGAATCGATATATTTATTTCGTTATTTTTATAACAAAGTTTATTTTGATTGAAAAAATTCTGTACCTCGTCCTCGTCTTCGTCATCGTCGAATTCCTGTCTCTGCGACGTCTCGTTTCTTCGTGGACGAAAAGGTTCCTGTAAGAATGAGAATAATGAGAGTCCGCGAGTGTGCGATGACACGAAAAAAAAAAAAAATCGGCTGACGAGGGGACACACGGGGGTCGTTCGTTAAACTCGTCAACGAACTTTCTTTCTCTCGGTTTTCAGGTCGTCGAAAGCGAAAGCACGGAGAACAGCGGAAAAGTATTTCGATTTTTATTATCCATGCGCGTAAGTCGAGTGAACGCGGTTGGCATGCGAGCAACGTCGGCGAGAGAAGCCGTTACGCAATAATAGGAGCGGAGCCTTCCCGGTTGATCCTGCTTGAGTAAGAGGTTACTCGCACGGAGTGAGGGAACAAAAAAGACCGAGAAATGGAAGAAAAGGAAGGATAAATTAAAAATCAACGAAGGAGACTGGAAGCACAGCGACGGTTCGTGCACGGTCATTTACACCAGGATTAATCATTACATTCGTAAGAGACGAGCAGCGTTTTTATTTATTTTTTTTTTCTTAAAAAATTAAACGATTCAATAAAAAGAAGGAGGTAAAATCAAAGAGCACCGAAGGAGACTGGAGGCAAAACAAGACTTCGAGCACGAGAATTAATTATCACAGTCATAAAAGAAATAACTACTTTTTAACTTTTAAACATTTTTTTTTTCATTTTTTTTAAAATAAAAAATCAATAAAAACAATCGAGAAAAAAATTACCGAAGGAGGCTGAATGCAGAGCGACGGTCCATGCGCGGTCAGTTACACGTGAATTAATTTCCACAGTCGTAAGAGAGAAGCCACTTTTATTTCACCGTGTGAACTCGTCAACGTGAAGCTACGAGCGTCATCGCATGATGGATTTTAATTGCGAAAAAAACCGCGTGGATTGCAAACAAACGCCGTTGGACGTTTATGCGTGTTTGCTTTGATGAATTATTGTATGTGTTTTCGTTTGCAATGTTTTTTAATGGAAATAATTTACAACGTACGTTAAATTTTTTTTTTCTCTTTTTTTTCTCGCAAGAAAATGGATTTTTACGTAATTTGTTTACTTTAATCGTGGATTGAATTTTATAGCCATTCGATATTAATTTTTGTATCCAGTTCTTCCGGATAAATTGAATAATCGTAATTTTTCGCTAGTTTTGTTCTAAACAAAATAATGGTCGGTTCAACGAGAATAAAAATGAACAAAAAACGTTTTAGAAGAAAATTAAATGTTTTGATTCGTGACAGAAATAAATAATAAATTTTAATAATTCATTTCCGAGTCAGGCCTTCGTCAGGCGGTAAAAAAGAAATCTCACAATTATTATTAATACAATAATTACTAAAAGAGAAATAACAACAAAATGTTGGTAAAAATAATTAAAAATTAATATCAACATACGTACATCTTCGAATTGTATCGCAGGTGGCATGAATTTTTCGGCAGGTTTTCTCGGTCTCGAATTATTCGTCTGTATTCTACCGGAATTCGTTTCAACGGATTTCTTCGAATTAGCCAATTTTTTCGTGAATCCCAGCATCCTCAACAAATCTCCCAAAGTCGAGATCTGACGTTTTTGCGACGACTCTTTGATTTTAGTGACAGACTCGACGGTCTCGTGTCCGTCGTCCCTGCGAGGATAATTATGGTTCCTCTCGAAATAAGGCGGAAATTCGTCCGGAGGATCTCGAATTTCTTTCTCATCTCGAATCCCACTCGTGACAATCGTGTCACCCGAATTTTCACGAGTTATCGTCACTATGGCCTCGAACGGAACCGAAATCACCGGTTTGAGCTTTTTGTCATTTATTTTTTCACGACTTACATCCTCGTCGTCGTCGTAATCGTTGCTACTTCCCGAATTTCCATTTTTCTGTCCCAACGATTCCACGTATTTCGATTTTATTCTTTCCCTGTTTAGAATTTGTTTTCGTCATTCCATTATTTTTTTCTATAGTTAAATCTAAATCCGTAAGGTTGCTTTTGGCACCTCAATGCTGTAAGATGGATCACTCGTGGTTGACGCTTTGAACCCTACTCTAAAGTGCTCTAGGGGATTCTAGGGAATTCATGAAATCTTATCAACAATCTTAGTATAAGGATTAATCATATTTCTATGATACAAGGATCAATTATATCGCTGCGTTATTAATTTGTTTAAGCAATATAATAATATAAACAAATAAAAATGTAAAGAACGCACCTTCGCGACAAGGCACGAGTGACCCAGACTAAGGTCTAATAAAAAATTCCAGTGATTGAGGAACACGAAGAGGCGCACAATAAATGAGTTGTAGATACAGTAAAAATTACATACACCAGGAATCGGCATTCACTCAATGAAAATGTGTTTAAAATACTTTTATCACTGAATTATCATGGATTGTAATTTCAAGATAAACAATCAAAGCATCGACACACCTTTTTTCCTGTTGCTTCATCTTCTCCCTTCTCGCCTGTTCGGCATCCAGATAATATTTTTTCAAAGCTTCCTCGCGATATCTCGCTATCTCAAGATCGTCGAAAAACAACGGCAGATAAGCATTGACGTTTCCACGCGGTATTAAATTTCCCGAAATTTCATTGTTGTCTCGAATTACGGTGTCGAAAGAATTTTCGGGTTCCAACAAATTTGCGTAAGTCGAAACCAATGAACTCGTCGAAACGGGTCGTCGATTATCCGTTCTAACGGGTGATCCTTTTGATCTCGTGGATTCCTTCGGCTTCGTTCTCGAATCTTTCGACGATTTTTTCGTATCGTCGCGAATTTTCGTTTTCGGCGGTTCCTCGATGGATTCGAGAGTTATGTCGATTCTCGAAGCCATCGAACGCATCGCGTTTTGTGCCCAAGCCACGAGATCGTGCATGCTCGTTATTTTCACGGGAAGCTTGAATTCGACAAGTTTCGAGGATGAAGATCGATCATCCTGATCATTTTCGAAGGATGACGAACGATGGTCCGGTGAAGGTGCTTGAAATCCTTGTTCTATCAACGATAGAATCAACAACAATGTTATCACTCCATTATTTAGATCCATTTTATCGCTCGTTCTTTCGAATATATAAATTTTCTTTTAATTATCAATCGATAATTATTGAATATCGTGGATTTTATTCTTATGAATATTTCGAGTGGTTTCACTTTCTCCGCTGTTTTAGGGTTGGAGAAATATTACCGATCCCATTATTATTGTCGTTGTTAATTATTAACATTCGTCATCAATCATTCAAAATCGAATATTAATTATCTCATATTGGTTATCACGATTGCGGTTTCTATTGATATTATTATTTCGATTAGTTTCAATTTTTCAGCTGTTTAGAATCAAAGCAATGTTATTTATCCCACTATCAGTTCCAATCATTATTATTATTATTTTCGTTGATTCGATTTACTTGTCAGAAGTAAACTGACGCACTTTTGAGAATTTCCGAGCACTGAACGACGATGATGATGACGATAATGAAACGATCGCGATTCCTCGACAGTCGAGGATGTACGAGACGACAATGGATGCACGAGCCTGGCTATATAGGAGCGTATCGCTGGATTCCGAAGATAATAAGCGCCCTTAGCTCCTTCCGGGTGTGATGTCGTTGTACTCGCGGATGTGCACATTATATTTCACGCATCGGAAATTTCACGGTACGACATTGCCAGGCATGCGACAACGATCGATGCTCCACCCTCTCTCCCGCGGCTTCGACGAGCTCACAATCCGTATAATCGTGATTACGGAGATCGCGAAAGTTACGCGCCGATGTCGGAAGTCCTCGTGACAGCGATTCATTACGTTCGCGGGGTAAATGTATCGATGCTTGGAAATATTAATAGATATAGATGCAATGGCTGACGCGAAAGGACGGTCTTTTATTTTATGAAAAATATATTTATAATATATATTAGAGGGAGGCTTTTGTGTGTAATATTTTTTATATTGATGGCATAGAATGATTGAATTTGAGGAATTATTGTTGGATATTTTTGATTATCTTTTGCTTCGTTCATTTATCATTTATTTATTTTTCATTCTATATTTAATGTTTTATAGACTATTAGGTTACATAAAATATTTCTTACGACGATATTATTTACTAATTGATGCTGAAAAAAAATTTATTTGTCTCGGGATAAAAGATTACTAGATTTGAGGATTTATTTTCGAATTTTCTCAATAATTTTATTTATTCACTATTGATCATTATTTTTTTCCTCTCATGCGCTTATTATATGTCATTTACTGTTGTCCATTTACCGCTTCGTCAGATTCTGTTGTTCTCATGATCTTCAACACAAAGATAATAAATCAGGAACACAATTATTCGACTTTCAAATTTTATAATTAAATTTCACTTCTATTTCATTGCTTCAGTTATTAATTTCTTTTGATTTCAACAATTTTTCTTTGAACGAATTCTCGTGGTTCGATTGTGTATGAAGCTTGGGAAGTTCTGGCGCGGCCATGATCGTGAAAATTCGATCTTGACTCGACCGAGACATCTCCGAGCGAGTCTCCGCGCTGCGGCGCATTGCCGACAATGCAAGGACGATTTCGACATATTTTTCGCTCGAGGAAAGTACGCTCGCGTACATCGTGCTAAATAAGGCGAGAGGAGCGCTCGGAGTACACGAACGAGACCTTTAATTTCCAAATTAATTCCCATGTTCGTAGGACTAAACAATTATCGTGTGATCAATGTTATAAATATTCTAAACCCATTGCACGATCAAATCGTGCTTTTTCGCAGGTGCATCTGGAATACTTTTATTATTCAAACACTTCCAGATTAAACGTTTAACTCGAAGATTAATTATAGTAACGATTGAACAATGAAAGCAATATTAATAAATGTAATAATATAAATCATTTAAAAAATTATTCGAAGAAGCGACATGCAGTCGAGTGTTATAGTCGAATCTTTTTATTTTTTTAAGGCTCTTTAAGGCTGCGAATGAGTACGTGTGACATCAACGTGTCATATAGTAGCTGTGGAGTACATACTCAAATATTGGGTTTCGTCGCTTTCATTTATCTCAACTAAAAGGCATCATAAAACGTATATACGTATATATACATCGAGTCGAGTGACCAATCGTGAAATCGTTGCAGACCATAGCGTCCCTTCACTTTTTCGTCGATATTGAGTTTTATTTTCACTCGTCGGACCCAGAATACAACCCACGAAATTCGTTCCACAACTTTTTCGTCGTTCGTTCTCTTTTTGTTTTTAATTTTTTTTTTATCGAACGGAACTTCTTTCATTTCAATAATCATTAAACACGGTCGTGATATTTAAATTTTACTCGCCTTCGTGTTGTGTTTCATTGAGAATGTTATTCAACCCGGTGCCTCCGTCTGGCGAACGTTCGACAAACCGTTCGAGCGTCAAACCTTCTCCACATCAAATCTACATTTAGTCGGTAATAGCGAATAATCGTATTTCAACGAAATATCCGATACAGTATTGAATATTTTATTTATTAACTTCTCGATTTTATAGGGAAATTATTTATTTATTTATTTTGTTCTTTATTTTTTTACTGACAAAGTTAAAATTGTTTAACACAAAACATCCTGTCTTCTGCTTCTCAATCACTATTTATAGATTACTTCTACTTCTTACGTTAAGTACTTTTAAAAAATTATTAATATTTCTCTTCATTTCGGTAATTTTTCTAAGATTTTCATTTATTTTGAAATGAAGTTTTCCTATGTTTCTGTTATTTTTACGGCTTCGCAATGGTTGATAGGATTTTATTTAATATGTAGCTCAAACCTTCGAGTCCGTACTTAGTTATATTCTATTATTTTATGGTTTCTTATTAACTTCCCGATTATAAGGAAGTTATTTTATTTTTGTATCGTGGCTTCTTTCCCAGTAGACCTCCTAGATCCTAGCGCAACAATCACTATTATGTCTGCCCCTTACTCTCTTCTCTCTATTCTCACTGTCGTCGTTTCCAAATGAATCAAAAAACGAACTAAAAAATTCAAACGACTTAATAAGCGCCTAAGTGCAAGGCAAACAACATTCACAATGTAACAGCTCGTAGGGTCAACAAGTGCTCTCATTAAAGGACCGTCGGTGCAACACCACAGCTCGACGTCATTCTGAGAAATAATTCTAGTATTCACGTTTTAACATTTGTCGTCATATCGCGGATTTTCATTTTTTTTAACATTTATTTCTTTGAATCCGGGTTTTGCCAATTTTTCAGTTTTTCGAGTGTGACGGCGAGGCGAGATCTCATCGCGTTTTAATGGATTTGGGTAGATTTACGAGAACCATCAGTCTCGACTAATTCATCCGTCTCTTTGTTGCAACTCGCTTCAGACTCGCGTCTCTGTGACTAACAATTCCTTTCGATACGTTTCCGCAATGCTTCCAAGCGCAACACACTTTCTCTCTCGCTGAGACACCATAAATGATATTCCAACAGATTTTGTCAAGCTTTGTCTACGTATTCACGAGCCAAAGATTTTTTACAAAAAAGAATCAGTGAGAAATAATAATTAAAAAACAAAACAAAATTAAAAAAAAAAGCAAACTCATTTGTGCCACATTTCGGTAATTTGGAAAAATAGAATTAGAATTCTACGGTCAGAATTATTCGAATATAATTTTGTATAAAAATTAGCAATAGAAAGGGAATGAAAAAATAAAAATTGTTCCAAAGTGAACAAACACTCAGAATATTTGTCGATGGTGGCACGAATAAATTGTCATTAGTCGAGTGATCGTAGGGCCGACGCAGTATTCGATATTCCAAGTCGTCGGAACGTTATTCTCGTTATTATTGCGTGAAAATTTCGTCGAAGGTGAATGAGTTTTCACAAGGCTAATTTTTAATACATCGAAACGGTAACTTGCGTAACTCAATCGTCGTAAAGAAAAACTGGCTTGTAATTTTTTATAATACGCGTGTTACGATCGTGAGGCAAATAAAAATACAGCGTTATCGTAGCATTACACGAGCCGAAAACCGGAACAAACTTCACAGAATGCCGGTAGATTTTTACTGTATTCGACATCCTTTACACGTTGGAGTTTTTAATTTTTTTCTTCACTCGATCTATTCATTTATTCATTAATCATTTATATATCTATTTATTTATGAAGTCTACACATTGGGAAAATCATTTCGACGACAAGCCTTGGCTTTCGCTCGTCCTTCCTCGAGTTTCATGTATTCCGCTTTGATCAACGTGTTTGACAAACAGCTATCTGAAACAGTTCATTACTTATCTCAAAATTAGCTCGCGCTTTGCCCCCCCCCCCCCCCCCCCACCTCCCACCAACCCCCACCCTAGTGCCTGACAACGAGGCGCGGTAGCGCGGAAGTAGAGGAGGGTCCGAGTCGCGTTACGCGATACCACAAACTATTTACACTCCTTCCATTCGCTATGATATAGGTTTATGGTTGCCCATGCACGTGCTAGTATGAAAAAACGTGCCAGGCTGATTAATGAATAAGGAAGAAAAAAATCTAAAATAAATATTAATTAGAAATTGAGTAGTAAATACGAGAATACTGTTAATCATTTATTTATTTATTTATTTATTTATTTATTTATTTATTTATTTATTTATTTATTTATTTATTTATTTATTTATTTATTTATTTATTTATTTATTTATTTATTTATTATAATTATTTATTATAATTATCAAGATCGAGGAATTCTTGGGTCTTGTGGTTCAATATTTTATCGGGACATCGAAACAATGACTCGTCTCGCATTTTTTTTCCCGTGGCCATTTTTTTTGTTCGAATATACGCAAAAGAAATTTATGAAAAATGGGACATCGAACGCGGAGAAGGGGGAGAGGGATTTGTCGAATACACGATTCGCGGACGCAACACGGGAAGAGACTCGTTAGGCCGGACTCTACCGTAAGGTTTGACAAGGTAAATTGTGGAATTAGTCGCGAATTATCTCGGACGTGCACGAAGAAGCGGGTTGAGACGTTGACAGGCATCACTGCGTCTCCCTGTCGAGATTGAATAAACGTCGTTGCGGGGATGAAATTTTTTTTTTTCGACGTACATCGAGCCTCGTCCGACAATTCCGTGGGTCAGTGAAAAGCCGGACGGGATTGCGAACAACGTTGATGCGAATTTATATCAATATTACAATTTTGAAGACTCCACCGTTGGATGGATTGAGGACATAGAAATATTTTTTGTAGTTTTATTTTTTGTTGGACGGTTTATCTTCGATTTTTTGTGAGTATTTATCTCTCGATTTCGATCGTGAACTGACTAATCCTGGCCATAGGAAATATATTTAATTGGTGATATTTTGGGAACTCGTGACGCTTTTTTTTAAAACTAATTTGGTTTTGTCTCCAATTTCCTTTTTCTTTTTTAGTTAAATCGTCGATAGATTGATCGTGTCATCAAAGAGATCCTTCGGTCGATAATATTCCAACAACCTGTGACCCTTTCTTAAGGCGTTACTCTCAACGTCTTGATTTTCCAAAAAGAAACTTTAATTTCATCATTTCTCTCAAATTTCTTTTCTCCAGGTCTATCATCGACTGATTGATCCGTCATCGATAAGATCTTTCGATCACTTATATTTCGCCATCTCCTGTCCCCTTTTCAAGGCGTTACTAGAAATTTATCGTGCCCCTAACATTTTTCCTAATTTGGGTTTCCTCCAACAAAATGTATTTTCTGCATGAATTTGAAAGATCATTCCAGCCGGTTATAATTTTTTTTTTCGGTGTAGTATCGAAAATTTCTCGTCCAAAACACTCGTCGCGTTGCAGAGAAATGTATTTTCTGTCCACGCATCGATGTCGCCGAATAACGAGAGGCCATGACGCAGGTGGACCGTTCTACTATACGTCACGTTTAATCGAAGTGACTCGTAACGTGTCACGTAACATTCCGGACGTTCGATGGACCCGATAAATTTGAAACTATAAAACTGTCGCAAGTACAAATCCCAACGGCTACAATTGTCCAACGCTGATAGCCAATAATTACCGTAATTAACCATAATCAATTAAATTTTTATATTGATTCTGTGCAGAAGTTTGAAACAAAAAAATATAACGATGCGTCCTTGCGACCGCGGAATCCAAGCTTTAATCGCTCTCACGCACGAGGCGAACCTTCGAATCAAGGGCCAAGCAGTGCCATACAAAATAATTTCGAAATTATGATTCTTTTTTTTTTATTTTTCATTTTTATTCTATTTTTATTTTACGTTTTTTAAATTTACATACGGATGTTACGTGACGATAATATTTAAATTGCATTATCGTTGTCCAGTGAAAGTTCAAACGCGTAGTTGTCATTCGGAATTTTATCGACTAACACCAATCAGCGGATTGCAACGATTAAATCGCATCGAGATTTCTTTTTGGAAAAAAAAATTGTCGTCGGTGGTTTCAAAAAAATTTCTTAATCGTGAAAATCGCAGAAATCTGTGCCACACTCGATTGAATTTTACATTGCAATTTGTCGCTTGCGATAGACGTTGCAAAATTTCACGAATTTTCGTCGAGTCTCTCGCGCTCGCGCTTTGTCGTTGTATACGTATCTGTGTGATATAGACGTTATCGGACGTAGGGTCAAGCGATTGGATTGCGGTTTTTACGTGCTCGATTAAACGTGACGACCTCTCCGGTGCTCTCCTAAACCGCGTGATCCTTTGGCAACGAGCCGAGGGGACAACGATCGTCGTCCTTGTCGCGCTTTGCTGAAAATTTCTCTCCGCGATTCGGAACGGATGGACGAAAGGAGATGATCGATAAAATGTTCGATCGTGAAGGAGGATCTTGCCACGATGGTTCATTGAACCGATTGATATATCGATTGAGTGGTTATTTATTACGAACAATACCAGACATTGTACAAAGCCACGGCAACGCTGTAGAATCTATACAAAACGGTGGACCAGCATCCGAGGACAAGAAACGTTCTCGTAAATGTCCTGAAAAATTCCAGATATTGTGCAAAGCTGCAGCAAACCTTAAAATCCATACAAAACGTTGATCCGACATCCAAGGACGAAGAAAATTCTCAAAAATGTCCCGAAAAAGGCTAGACATTGAGCAAAGCTGCAAAATTCATACAAAACGTTGACCCAGCATCCGAGGATAAGAGAAATCCTCTTAAAAATCCCGAATTATTCCAGGCATTGAACTGAGCTGCAACAAAGCTCCAAAATCCACACAAAACGTTGACCCAGCATCCCAGGACACAAAATATCCTCTCAAATGTCCCAAATAATTCCAGGCATTGCGCAAAGTTACGAGAGAACTCCAAAATCCACCCAAAACGTTGACCCAGCATCCGAGGACCCAAAATGTCCTCTAAAATATCCCAAGTAATTCCAGTCTTTGTACATCAAGGCAGAGAAACAATCCCGAACAGTATCAGGCGTCCCAATAATTCCCTACTCCGCGATTCTCCTTCGTCCTCGTCATCCCGAATGATCCTCCGGGGTAACCGCATCATCGGGAACCCGACGAGCCAACGTCCAACGGGGGCACCGGTCGCAGCGGGCACAACCGGGAGATCCCGGTACCGGAGAAGTCAAGTGTAGCGTGGAGGTGGCGGCCGAGGCCCCTCCTGCTAATAAAAGCCGCTCGCTAAGCCCGGCCACACAGACAGTCACAGCCTGAGCGAAAGAGCAGGAGCGTCGCGAGCTCCCCGCAAAATATCACGATCACGAGTTTATTAAAGTTCAACAACAACAAAAAAAATCACAAATTTTAATAAATAAAAAAACAATCAAGAAATTTAAAAAAAACAAACCCTTAAACCACGCACGCGTTCGGAATATCCGAGTGAGTGGTGAGTTTTCGTGTCTGCAAATTATCCAACGAGTTAAAATTTCTCCAAACTTCCTCCTTCGCCATAAACCCAAAAATTTCCCGTACAAAAAAATTTTAAAATAGAAAAAGTAAAATATATGGTTTTAAAACACATTTTTTGCTGCCGGGACAAGTGAACGTGCGTTTTTTTTTTTTAATCCTGTGGATATTTTTCTATCTGGTTTGTTTAGATCTTTGTTTTTTTCCTGGATTGATTATTTTGAAACACGATATAGATGCGTTCGACCTGAAGTGTTCAATCGTTTGCCTCGCGAGTGTTTCTCAATATATAAAAAAAAAAAAATCGTCGCTAGTCGTTGAATTGACGATCGAGGTCTGCAGGTCCTTCTCCCGATCGTCCTCGAACTCGTAACACGCGGCTCGTGCGCGTACGCGTGCGCGTACTTAGTTACGATCGTGCGTGCTCAATATATATTTTACCTTCGATTGTGATTACCTCACCTGTCGTCGTGTCTATTAGCTGTTAAAAAAACGGAAGGAGAGAGAGAGAGAAAGAGAAAAAGACAGAAAAAGAAACATTCACACACGACCCCCATGACTGGTATAATTAATTTGTAGCGGGGCTAACCAGTCTCGATCGACGTTACGCGTCAATGAAAAATGCGAGGTGCAAAGTCTACCCAATTGAATAACCAATTTTCAATGGATTTATTTTTAAAAAAACGAGATAAAATATATAAATATATAAATACGTTGAATTTATATGGCCTTTGGTCAGTGATCCAGCTTCTGTGATATTTATGATCAATTTAATTGGATTATAAATTACTCTTTATAGCGCGCGAAAAAAAAATAAATAAAAATAAAAGATGGGACGAACAAAAAGTCTGTTGAATGAAAGCAGATTTCCGGTGTGTTTGGGTGTAAAAACTTGACTAGAAAGTTCACCCGTTGTCCTTTCACCGAACGTAGGCTATTAAAAGTAAACATTTAAAGATGATTTTTATCGATCTGTATGTGAAATGATGGGGAAAAGATTCAGCCGCACAAAAAAATGGAAAGCTCAAAAAAAAATGACATTCATATTTTCTTTCTACGAAATTAATTTCCCACCAATATGTTACATACCCATATTAAATTCAATAAACAAAACAAAACGTAACGCAGAAAATAATTCAACCACAAATAAATGTAAAATTCGACGAGCACCAAAAAAGTATCATTTTCGTGTTCCCCAATTATTCAAAGGGAATCTTAAAATCATAGGTAATCGTTTCAAGAGCACAAGGTGTTGATGAGTCGTCGCCTTTTTTTGAAAATAAAAAAATAAGAAAAGACAAGATCAAAAACGGTAAAAAAAGCTTTTTGCGCCCATCGCAACACGAGGCGCAGTCGCTGCGTTGCTCAAGACGATATTCGAGACTTTCAATTTGCTCGTCGAAAGTGATAGTCTCTCTCTCGACGCAGTGCTCGAGAAAGGCGAACCTCAACAAATCTTTCCGCCTCTCTCGATCGTCCCCTCTCTCTCCCTTTCTCCCCCTACGTCGAAGTTTCCGTGCGGCTGTTCGGCTTATGGGCTTCCCCCATTCCTCAAAATTGTCCCCAAAAACTTCCATCTCGAATGTCTTTCGGTCCTCGAAGGATCCTTAAGTTCCTTCGTCTTCACTCGACAACATCCCGTAATAATATTTAATAATTATCACACTCGTTATTTTACTTTTATTTTTCGCTTTCTTGCAGCCGAATCTTCAATTAAAGTGATTTAATTAGAAGAAATCATGAAATTCACGACGATATTCGTCGCTGTCGCAGTCTGCGTGGCTCTAGTCAGCTCGTCGCCCGTTCCTCAAAACGAGGAACTTCGGTCGCAGGTGAGAATCACTAAAAAATATTATTTTCCATCTAGTCCATTTATTTGATAAGAAATTTCGATAGAAAGTTCGAAACAATACAAAATAATCCAAATGTTCAGCTGATATGGATTATTTTCCAACAATAAATATTTACAAGTTATTCAGTGGCTTCGTACCATGTTATGGTGCTTGAGAGGCTGGATCGATGTAGCAAAATGAATAAAAATAATTGAAAATATAATTCATGGATTATAAGAGTAACTTTTCATTCCGTCCCGTCGATATCGAGCTCATGTAGTCAAACAGTGGTTACTTTCACCGGAATTCGGGGAGCTGAGGCTATGATTACTCAACTCAACGAGCTGCTCGTTGTCGCAGCGCCAGGAGCAGCAGCAGCAACAGCAGCCGGCAATGATCATTGCAATAGCGCCGGCAAAAGTAACATTCGCTTTTGGTTGCACGCGTTAATCGATTACGCTACATCGTGATTCGACGTCTCTTCGGCTGTCTGCTTCCTCGAGAGTTTTGTCGGTAGCGAAAGCGAAATTCCTTGCATTCATAGACCCCCCCCCCTTCTGGCTCGGTTATTGGCGGCCACCCATGACATGAATATTTTTTTGGGTCTCGATCGAAATTCCGAATAGACAACGTTCCGACAGGTCAATCAATCGAATTAAAATTCTTCCAGTTCAAAGCCTTAGACAGAAAATACTGCTCAACAAATACTGCAAACAAACAACAAACAAATACGAATAGAGTGAACGACAATGAAATATATGAAATATAAAATACGTCATCTAAATAAACTAAGAAAATAATAACAATATAAATACAAAAATGAATCAGTCAAATAAATTTTGTATGCCCAACCAAAATTCCATCAATGACGAAAAAATACAAGAAAGTTATAAATCCATATCGTCATTACATCAGCAATCAAAAGATTCACAACAATGCAGCATAGAAAAATTTTACGGGAAAAAAACTGCAAAACTCTCTACAATTTCGCCCCAACAATTCCTTCACGTCGATTACATCGTCTCCAACCTCATTCATTCCACGCCACGCTCGCATGAAAAATAAACAAGAAACCAAAAGCAAAAAAAAATTCCAACGACAACCAAGAGGAAGAACCGACTTTGTGCCCAGTCGGTCGCACGTGACTACCGGTCTGACACACGCGTTCCCGATCTACTAGCGTCTCTCAATAACACATACCGGCTCTTTCAAACAACGCCTCGAAGCGCACTTCGCCGTGTGCATCGTTTCCCCCACTCTCGTGCTCGAAAGTAAGCAACTTCCACACGTATTTTTACAACTCGCGGCTATCGCGATCCCGAGATAATCTTCATCGAAGAAACTCTCTTCCACATCCTCGAGGCTCTTTCAAATCCGTACGAAGCTATCTCAAACCGCGCGCGTGAGCCCCTTAAGGATACCCAGGCAAAGACATTTTGGAGATGCCATCGCCCATTGTTTTATAATTCTTCGCGACGATTCCACGACCGTGAAAAATTGTCGCGACCTATGCATCAAAGCGAAAACAATGTTTTGCAGACGCCATTGAAAAATAACATAATTTTCTCAACTGTCCCGTTATTTTTTTCTTTTCTAATACCTGTGAATGGAGGTCTTCTCGAGGATCTCTCGGGTTTAACCGCGACACGGTGCCGTGAAATTGTACCGCACAATCGCGACCTTCTTTGTTAACGGACAATTATGGAATTAACGACTGCACCGCGTAGACAGCAACCGCGCTATCGCCTGACCCGAACAAATCTCGACCATCAAATCTTGTTTTCCCTTTTTCTTGGAGGATGAATATAAGGAGACAAAACTGCCATAGACGTACTTCACTGAAAGTGAGCAGATTTTTGTCGCACGCACACGGAAAACAAAAAGAATGGCGGACATGAAACGGTAGATCAGCTTAATCAAGCCTAATTTTGCATCAGACGGACTGACAGTATTAGAGCCCTTGCATCATTGTGCTTACAATTTTTCCGACGAAAAACGAAATGGCTGAATCGACGGAGACCTCAATCATTAGGGCTTGAGGGCATAACCAAAACATTGACAAAGTTTAGTCATCGACAACTTGACAATTTCGATGAATTAACATCTGTTAACAACTTTTTATTTGTTTTTCACACGAGTGTCCCACTTGAGAAGTGCACACGTGTACTACTGTACCTCTAAACAAAAAAGTGCTCACGTTCAATAACGTTACTTAGGTATCTTCATGTCTCTCCTCCACACCCGTTCTGTTCAATAAGATGCACTCCGTCACTCGCATCGAGTCTAGAAAGAATTGTCCACCCTCTGCCACCCAAAGCGCGCGTAAATTCAAACTATGATGTCCCCAACGCATGCGCGAAAAATCCATAACTCCGATTGGCCGCTCGGCTCATCAGCGAGCCCGCGCGACCAATCGCCGCGTCGCCATCCCTCCCACGCGCTATCCACTGGCTCGTTCGAATTTACCCGCGCTTGCCACGCGCTATCGCGTTTAGCTTCGTACAATACGGACGAGCGACGGATTGAATAACCACGTGGCATGTGGAATACCGCTTGACGCCTAACGCATGCGGTGCGATGTTGTATGACGCGACCAGAAGCTGCAGCAGAAACGGGCAACAGAAATGGTCAGCGTGGTCGTCGGTGGACGCGTCATCGAACTCGCTCCGCCACTCGGGTTGCATAAACCCATACAGCACATAAAAATATATATATGGGTGCGTGCGTGAATATATATGTGTAAAATGAAACCCAAGTCCGAGGCTGTGCGTCAAGCGCGCCGTTATAAAAAAAAAGGAAGAAAGAAAACCAAACACGTTGATAATTAAGCTACGTGGAAAAATGTCGGTTACAATCGTAATCCCGATCGCTGGTGACACATGCCCAAGGCTTTGGGAAGGGACGGGGGATTGTTCCTTTTGAGACGTTGACTCCCGACGTCGTCGTTCCCGGTGTGTGTGCGTGTGTGTGTCATCATCGGAGAAGAGAGCAAACGTCCGAGAGATTCCGAGACAGGCAGAACCAAGAGCGAAGGTAAAACTTGCGAGTCCCAAGCGTTTGAGTGCGAGAGTGCGCGCGCGCGGGCGCTTTCACCTTCTAGCAATAGCGGGCACGACTCCGCGAAGTGCGAGGTCACCGGACACTTTCTTCGAGCGTCGATCGATACCCGATGGGAAAGTCGAAACCGTCCAGAAACTCTTGCGGACCGAGGGGGAATTGCTTCTGCATCTGCTTCGAAATGTTTCGAATTAAGAGGAAAAGAAACGAAAATTATTTTTGTTTTTAATTGGGTTATGTATGAAGAAATGAATTGAGTTGGATTGGATTGGATTGCTTGATTATGCAATGGGCTCACTGATGATGTGTAGACCAGGGATGAACATTCGATCCTTAAACATGTACGTGTCTTCCTGTAAACCGGACAACTACGATCAATTACCATGCAATAATTGAAATTTCTACATTTTTGCAGTAATAATAAATAATTTTGATAAATCATTGTGATAGCAATATCTATTGAAATTTAGTAATCAAAGTAAGTAATTCAAATACATGCTAATCGAATGAGAATGTCCATCCCTGCTGTTGTCAACCCAAAATTATTTTTTTTCGCCAAAATGAAATAGACACAACATGATGGAATAATAATATCAGCGGATACAAAATAACAGGCAGAGATGACGGTAACAAAATAAAATGGACGAAACAATGACGCGAGGAAACCATTGACGGTGGATTTCGTGAAGAATGTGAGAATGATCGAGCGAATTTGCAGTCGACCGCGTGTTATTACGATAAGGTGCAGGAGCTGAGTCAGGGAGGTGTGTGTATTTATATACATATATATATACGGGCACAGCTTTGAGGGAAAGTGGACCGAGAGCCTTAACGTTGAGCAACGTCCAGCAAGCCGGACCGTGTCGCACTGCGAGAGACGCAGACGAGGAAATTGTTGGTCCTGCATGATAGCCTGGAACATTGCCGCTTTATCGGATAAGCTTGTAACGAGTGTTGCAAAATTATTATTGCAGCTGGACGTCATCATACTCGAAATATATATCTATATATTTATATATAAGCAATAACTCGATAAGGACGAGCGACAGCTTGTCGTGATAACTCATTGCCAACGATTTTGTCATCTATTATATACTTAGCCTATCGACAAAGTCAGCAGCCATAACCATTGAGCAATTTTATGACCCATAAGACATCCAGAATAATAAAATGGCGATTATTTAATATTACTAAATATTCAAGAATACGTAAAATAAAAAAATCTGCTCGGAAATTTTCCTGGAATTCCATTCAATGCTTCGAATATTCAGATAACTATGATGTAACTATGGTGCACTTTTATTTATAAAAATGTCCACCTATGTCCCTGTTTCGCACTCGTTATTTTAACGATTGTCCAACTATATTCCTTGTATTTTTTCTTTAAAATAAAAAAGACTAAAAAAAACTTGTTTGATTTATTTTTCCAGGCACTCGAAAGATTGGTGATGGTCGAAGGAGACAACATTGATGCACTCAGAAGCAAAAGAACGATCGGTGTGTTACGACAATTATTCCCCCAAATATCCGAGGTGAGTAACGTTTGTTCAACAGCAGCGAAACAATTTCCACGATTTTCATTGTTACGCGTATTAGATTGTTCCGAAACTCGATTTAATCGCGTTTTCGGAGGGAGGGCCGTGGCGCAGGAGGGCGGTCTTCGGATTCCTGGCTCGTTGTGTCCGGCTGTGGCGTGGTGCTCGGGCGTACACAACATTCCGAGGTAGAAAGTAACTCACTAGGCATGGCACTGGCCCGCCTTGTCTCACCTGTACGTACACAGTCGTCGTTGTGTACTGTATTTATTAATATATGCATCGGCATTCATAAATATATATTTATAGATTAGATAAATACGTACTATATATTTATTTTTGTTTTATTTTTTATTTTATTTTGGCGCCATTTTATTCAGAAAAATCCGTTAACTGGCCTTCGACATTAGTTAAATAAGAATGCCACTCCGTTACGTATTTCTTTGAATAAAATGACGTCAGAAATTTAAAAAAATGTTAACTCAAAAAGTCGTATTTGATAATAAATGGCTGGAAAATCTTCATCTGCATAGGAAAAAATTGTAGGCCAGATTTGAACGATTAGAGATTCATGTGTCAATAAAATCATAAGAATCGATCATAATTTGGCAAAGATAGAGCTAATTAAGAAGAACGGGGACCAAAATCTCAAACACGCCAAATTCCCAAACGAAGCAAAAAGGAGAAAATGACTCCCCTATTTCTCGGCGACTCAAAATGAGCTCAGGTACCCATGGTATTTCCTCGCGACGGTGATTTTCGGACACCCTGTACATAAGCCGCTCGTTACCTGATAAATCCGCATCCCGGATGAGTCTCCTGAGCGTTTAGACCGAGTGAATCACGACGAGCCGCCTGGACGCTGTCATGACCGGCTGGTCCGCGTGCGAGAGAAACCCGGCGCAGCGTAACGGCTGTGCGCGATGCCCATCTAGCGGCCAGCACCGGAAGCAACGAAAAACTTCCGCTCCACGGTCTCATCTTGCTCTTCTCTCTCTCGCTCTCTCGCCTACGCGAGCACGTCCACCTCGCGCGTAGCCTCTCGTGGAAATCATATTGCTGGAACGTCCGAGTCTATCACGATTGCGAATAAAACACGTTGAGATCGCGTGACCGTTTCATCTTACGATGGGAAAAAAATTAGCAAGATTATAACGGTGTGTTGAATGTTGTTGCAACTGGAGTTAACGCAGACGCTTTGGCGAGATCTCGTTAGGGTCTCGATCGGTGGCGAGAAAATTTCATGTCGGAAATTCATGTTTTACGATCGTTTCTTAGCTTCCGTCGTAATATGAATATTTTTCGAGGTCTCTCCCTCTCTTCCTCTCTCCCTCTCTCTCTCTCGCTCTCGCTTTCTGTACATAAATATGGCATTTGAAGCCAAAACCGTAGAAGTCCACAAGATGTCCTCTCGAGATATAACGATCCTACGTCGCAGAAAATCTATCACAGCGATCAAATCGATTTAAAAAATGGTTATTATTACGTTAAACCTGGTTTTTGGCAGGATTCCAGGTAGCTTCTCGTACGATTTAAATAGTCGGTACCTTATGCAGAGAATCAAATAAAGCACCGTTAGACTTATAAGGTTTTGCGTTCAAACCACAGATATATAGAAAGTAATAAGAATAATGATAATAATAATATGTTTCTATTATTATTATTATTATTTCTCTCTCTATATGTATACATAAAGGGTGAGGGGGGAGAAGGGCGGGAGGGAGAGAAATTATAATAATAATGGTAACACATATTATTATTATTATTAATCCCAGTGTTATTCTACAAGCATCGATGAAAGAGAAAGACAGAGGAAGAGAGATCTCGAAGCATTGACCAGACATATATATACGTATATTGTATACATCTGTATCCGTCTGAGCAGTATTCTCGGTGATTTATGCTCGGAGAACGTAATTGTTCAATAAAAATAGTACGACAGTGTTAATACCGAGTGGCGCGTGGCTGCACTCGATCGACGAACCGTGGATAAGCACCCATTTGGACTCTCCTCGTAATCGCTTTGCACACAATCCCAAGGAAATGCTTGCTTCAACCGTACTCAATTCCGATACGATTATCATAATTCGTTCTTTTTTCCGCGAATAACATTTTCGTCATATTTCCGCGTTAAATCGAACGGAAAATTTCTTTGACTCGATTTAAATAATAACGTCAAAAAAAATTTATTTTATTAACATTTAGTTTGTTGAGCAGTATCTGAGGTTTCATTGCGACTTGTGGAATATGAGAGACGTTGCACCGAGTGCTACCGCATTTAGTGGAGAAAATTTTATTGATCGGCGATCTCACGCACGTTTCTCCGAGGCGACATATTTTCTCCCTCTCTCTATCTTCCACTCTCAGTTCTTTTCTCTCTCTCTCTCTTTCTTTCTAGTCTTCCATCTGCTATTCGATCTTTTTTTCTCCTTATCTTCTCGTTTTGTATTCCGACGGGAAATCACGCGCGTTGTTCGGGTCTCGAACGTTTGTTCTGAGAGAGCATTACGGAGACTAGAAGAAATGACGAAATTTACGGATTTCTACGTCGTTGTCATAACACACGTGGGTTCCCCCTTGAGCTACATGCGGCTTGCGGGCTTCGAACGTCCTATCGCGTCCTCGAAACACGCTCGTATCTTCCACCGCAGTTGGCTTCGCCGTGGAATTTCCATTCGTGACGCTTTTACGTGACGCGAATCCTTGAAAAAAAAATTAGAATTAAATGAAATAAAGAAAAAAAAGGAATAGAAATAAAAGAAAATGTATTGTTGGAAAAGTGCGTATTGCAACAGCTTCGTGCCGCGGAGTCCGGGTGTTTGTGAGCGATAAGCGGCACTCAACTTCGTCGCACTCGGAATAACGGGCTTGTTGCCAATAAAACGATAGATTTGTCACGCGTTTGCGCAACGACAAAAGCATTCGGTTTACCAAGTGGGCTCGTAGAACGCCATTGAATTCGAGAAACGAGGAATAGCGGAAAAAAACTTTTGGACGATACGATCGACTGCACGACTTTTCGTGTTGGGATGAGAGATTGGGGAGACAGTGATGTCTGTGTATGATTGTGGGTTTGAGAAGCGCGATCTCGTGACATAAATAATGGCGGAAGTCGCGTTGTTCTGCGACGTTTAGTTCCTGAGTAACGAGGACTCGAAATTACGTGGTTAAACGGCAAAGCGGTGAATAACGCAGGACGTCAAGTGGGTTAGTGCATTGTTTGGTCGTCGCCAACGTGGAACCCCACTTTATACGTCTCTGAAAACCTTTTTACAGCGTTAACCCACTTGTATAACTCGACGGATACACGTATTTGTCTATAACTCGAGAATGAAACATCGTAGCTTAAAAGATCTTGCGCCAATAGGTTTGTCGCGGCAAAATGCTTCTTCAACAATGCTTTTGTTACGATAGAATGGCGGCGAACCGATAAATCGGTTGCGATTTATCTCGCGAGTTAATCCGGAAATGGACACGATTCGTCTCACAGAATCACCCCATTAATGATGCCATCGTCGGCATCTCCGTCGTTCGGAACCCAGCTAAGACCTCTTATTTTTTAGATAATCGAACAAAAAGTGAACGCAATAACTATGGAGATTATAAGGACCCTCGGTCCTGTCGTTCTACGGGGCGTGCTCCGAGGTGGCGCTGCCGGCGCGAACGCCACGACGAGATCGCAATCCAGCGATGCAGGCACGACGGTCGAATTGGCTTTGCCCGACTACGATGACGACGATGACGGAGATTCCTCATCGAAGAGCGATAACGATGCCAAAGTTCCCGTCGTATTGCCTAAATTTCCGTTTGACGACGACGACAACGACGTCGCGACGCAATCAACGACGACCAACGCCGCGACGCAATCAACGACGACCAACGTCGCGACGCAATCAACGACGACCGATGTCGCGACGCAATCAACGACCATCGAAACCGTCGTCACCACAACCACGAGTCCCACCGTCGGCGGAAGGAAACGACGCGGGCGGAGGATACGATCGGTCACGGTCTCGGCAATTTTTGATATTTTTCATTCTTTCCTCGTCCACAAAAAAAAAAGATCGATCTTTGTGCATCTCACGGGCCAATACTTCGCCAAATACTTCACGAACTGCACAATCGATCGTTTCGCTCGTCAGCACGGAGTTCAATCTCATTGCATTATTGTTATTAACATTTTTTTTGGATTTTTTTACCGTCCATTTTCGTCTCGCAATCACTCTGGGGCGGCGCCATTTATGTCCGTCTTCGACGCCCGCAACGTCGGCCATCGCGGCTGCGCGTCGTTGATCGTTATCGCAAATCAAATTACAAGATTCGACCGATCGACGAATCTCACCCTGCAATTTTTGGTGTGGGATATCTTTCGTTCGCTTACTCTCGTCACATCCGGTTATCTTTCGCTCTCTCTCTCTCTCTGTCTCACTCTCTCACTATCGTATCGGTGTTTCGGCTCTGTTTCTACATTTCTCACTCATGGATGTATGAATATATATTTTTTTCTCCGGGAGTCTACCGCAATTCGACGCAACGATATAACCATCGATCTCGCAATAATTACGTCATCGTTACACGATTAATCAATGCAAGCATTCGTTCCGCACGACGAACAAAACCGCGTGAAAACGGTTCGTCGAACGCTATTTGTTTCGTCAAAACCGACAACGAGAAATCCGACGAATTTCGATAATCGTCGATACATTACGCGCATGCGCGTTAATTCAAAAATCTCAATGTCATCGAAGGTCACGTCGATTTTCTCGGGTGATAACTTATTTTCAAATTTTTTTTTTGTTCCGTGGCAAGTCGACGTGACAATATTTCATCGATCTTACAATAATTACGCCATTATTGTTCCACAATTAATCAATGCAACCATTTTTCCGCACGACGAACAAAACCGCGTGAAACCGGTTAGTCGAACGCAATTTATTTCGTTCGTTGGAAAAAAAAAATCCGACGAATTTTGATAATCGTCGAAGCGTAATTTTTTTTCTCAATTTCTGTTTGTCTTCGTTCATTCCAGAACGCGAATGCCGCCGAAGCGGAAGATCGAGCTATCGAAGATACGGCGGAATCGCAAAACAACGAAGTCCGCGTGCAATTCGCGGACGAACAACCGAGTCAGGCGTCGAACGAAGCCAATGAGTCGGAACTCAAACCGTTGGACGATATCGAGGTCAGCGACGATGAAAATCGTAACAAGAGGTTCCTCAACTTTGGATTCGGGGCTTCCGGGGCCAATGGCGGTGCCGGTGGCGCTGGCAGCGGCGGCGGTTCCGGCAACTTTCTTTTCGACATCATCAGGGTGAGTTTTGATTGATCGTCCGGAATCTCGCTCGACGCGTTTTCGTCCGTCAACAGACGGACACGGATTTATTATAAAAAAATGTTCAAATTTTGTTTGTCAAGTTTAAAAATAACCTAAATGTAAAAAAAAATCGGCGAGTGGGTGTCGCTTTAATTTTAGGTTATTCCTAACAAAGAAACGTCCCACCTTCTTGTGTGTTTCCTTTTTGCGTTCTGCTCGGCTCGCGACTAATTGCTCGGAATTGGTATTATAAAACTTCCGCGTGTTCGTTCAACGCTCGACGAGAATCGCGAGATCGTTTGTGCGCATGCGCGCGCGCGAACGGGCGCGCAGGCGTATAGCAACGGCGGAAGATGTCGCGCGTGCGCGTGGCACAGACGCGTCGTCGGGTGGGGGATCGTGAAACGGGAGTCGCGTGGATTTTTAACGCGGCGCGAGAGAAGTTTTCGCGATACGCGCAAGGGCGAGGTGAAAGTCTTCGGGCGCGAGTCGCGGTAGACGCCCGGCTCGTTCGAATTTGATTTGCCTGCGTCACTCTGCAGTCTGCGAGACATCCGGCTAGACTTACAATGCAGAGGAGAATTTCGTTTTCATTAGTAGATTTACAATTTATTGGAAATTTATAGAAAACGTTTGCGTTGTTGTTTTAATCGACGGTTTTTTATTTGTTCTTGGAAATTTGTTGTTCAATCATAGCTGATGTTGCTGAGATAATGACGAAATTATTGATTCGAATGTAAATTTGAAATACGCTTGCAATTACTTTGATTGGAAATTCATCGTTTGGTCAACTTTATTTTATCATTTCTCTGCAATCCCAAGACAATGAAATATCTTTGATGTTGAAATATTGTTCACGTCCTAATTTTTCACGTTTATATTTTATGCTACAGACATACAGACATACAAAAATATAAAAATACAAAGATACAAAAATACAAAAATCGTTCAGAACTCGAAAATGGACTAAAGATAAGAAAAATTACTTCACGCGTCAGACGCGTAGCTCGTCCACGCGGAACACCGCGGTTCTATCATTACGAGATTTTCGATCGTTCCGTCTAATTTCACAATCCCCAAGGTGCAACCGTTCACCAGGTGCGACCGCGCGCCGATGCCGATCGAACGCGCTCGCTCGTTCGATCGCGACAGCGTCGGGCCATCGCCCATCGAAGAAACGAGTTTTTTATTCGCGTTTATTTTTTTTCTTTTCACGCGTCGCTATTGCGACGACGAAGGCTCGTTGTACCCTGTATACATGCACATCGGGAACCCGGTTATGCCGTACGGTTGAGCAATTTGTGTACGTGCGCCGCGATCGCCACGCGGTTTTCCCGTTCGTTCGTTCGTACGCGAGCGGTTCGCGTTTGCGAATTCAATTTTAAATTCAATCTCGAGGCAATGCTCGACCGAGACTAATTCCATCGCAGCCAGAACAAATCTCTTCCTCTCCTCGTCTTATCAACTGTTCTCAGTCCTGCAACGAAGCTAACTTAATCCATCCTTTTAACAACCGCAACTTTTATTTTAATCCATTTTAATTTATTTTATTGTATTTTTTTATTATTTTTTTTGGAAAACTAGACCGACGGTGAGATTTTTAATGGACGATCGTGACTGCGAACAGCAAACCATGTCACAGCAACTAACTTTGTTTTATTGCAGCAATTTTCCACGTGCACTCGTAATTATCATAGCCATAACTATAATCATGTATTCACTTCAGCTCGTGAAAGCTGGCGACGCCGGAGCAAAAAAAACAAACAATATCAGAAAAAAAGTACAGATCGAAAAAAAAAAAAAAGGTGTGAAAAATGTTGTTTGCGGACTAACGTAATTAATTGCAGCAACGAACGATTCCGTGATTTCGAAGGATTAGGTGGATAAACCGGACTCCGAGGACGTTCTTCGTCATCCATTCGTTCTTCGTCGCTTCGTCACGAAAGCGCCAACCCGACGAATGTCGAAAAAATGAATTTATGAAAAAAAAAAAAAAAAAATTAATAATGATGGACAAAAAAAAATGAGAAAAAGAAAAAAGTTAATGAGGAATAAAACGATGATAAAACAAAGCTCGTCTGTCTCCTCAGCAAGCGGCCGACGGGGCGGCTAGAGCGGCAGGCACGGTTTATCGCGTCGTAGCGGGAACGCAAAGCCTCGGTCTAGGTCTAAGCGCAACGCGTGACGTTGGTCCCGCGCCTCCGATCGCTCCCGCCCCGAGTGCCCCCGCAGCTGCCCCTGCGCCCAGTGCCCCAGCGGCAATGCCTGCCCCCGCAGCTGCCCCTGCGCCCGGAGCCGGCGTGCAACCACCGGTACGCCATTCCTTCCGACAACCACCAAAAAAAACAAACAAAAAAAATCACACAAAAAAAAGCAACCACTGCCACTGTCATTAACACCAACTTAACGCACTGTTTCATTCTTCATTCGAACGTACGATTTACGTCAATATCGCACTAACCATACGGCATTTTTTTAATTATTTTTGTATATTTTTTTTTCAACTCGATTTGTGTATCGTGGGGTCGATTTGACCCAGGCGAAAAATTGTAGTTTTTGGGGTTCATTTGTTTATTGTTATTTTCATGGATAATAATGGAATTTTATTGTAAAGTCGAAGCTCTGAGCTTCATTTAATTAATTTCGAGAGATTTTTGGGATGACGTTGTCGATTTTTTTAAACTCTGAGTCGATTCGACGCCTGCATAGTTTTGACTTTGAGGGTGCGAAAAAAAACGATACACCAATCGGTTTGAATTTCATATTACATGGAATTCAATTGCAGAACGTTTGAAGCTCAAAATATTTTTGTTTTCATGGTAGATTCAATAATTTATTGATCGATTGGAACATTATTGAGGCGTTAGTAATATTCGGAATTTGTATTATTAGAGAAATAATTTTTGAATAAATTCAACAATAATATTAGATTTTTTAAATAATTATTTTAGTGATAGTAAAATTGGATAAGATTAATGTACATTAACCCATAAATCGATTGCAATATTATTAAATACTGCCTTTTTTCGAACTTAATATTATTTTTAAATAAATTTAACTCTATTTTATATTTATTTCAAATTATTTTAGTGATATTCAAATCGAAATTTAGATCAATGAATCAAATTTTTTACCACAAAAAGTATCATACAATTGAACGCAGTATTGTGGATATCATCTATTCCGTAAGAATACATTTGAAACCGTGTCTGACCTATAGCGCACTATTTCTACTGCGAATCCGGTAGCTACGATCTTCGCAGATCAAACCCTCATCTCTCGCGCCATTGCGACGAGAAATTCGTGTCACGCTAATTATTTTCAAACGTTCTGGCAATGAAGCTTCGTATCACAAGAAAAAGCATGCGCACTCTTATCTATCGCTTGAACAGAGCATGCACAAACACACAAAACACACACACACGTTTCGCTTTGTAATGAATTTTTTAAATCTTTAACTCGATAACACAAAATAGCGCACGTTTACTATCACTCGTCTCATTCATCGCTCGTTATCTGTGTTCGCGTCTCGTTTCGTGATCCCCTATACATTTTTTTTCTAACCCTCTACGTCCTTTGATCTAACAAAACTGACAATCTTTAAAAATTAATATTTGCAACAAAAAAAAAATTATTATTTTGTACTCAGCATGAAAAAAAACTTGGCATGTTTGTCGCGTTCTAATTTTCCTAAATAATAAGCTATATTTTCTCTCTCTCTCTCTCTATTTCTCTCTTTTTCTTGATCTTCCTCTCGTGGATATGAACCGAGCATTATCGATCACCGCGTCCAATTATTATCCGATCGTTCCACCCGGCCAACGGTCCCGACGCAACGCTGACGACCACCGACTTTCTTCGTTCGAGGAAAACGTTTATTTTATTCATTTTTTCGTTCTATCTTTCCCATCGACACACGCCGATCTTACGATCGACCGAATGCGGAAATCACAAGAAGCAACATTACATTTATTTATTTATACATATATATCTACAGTACATTAAAGTGCGAGCAAGCAACGCAATTCATCAGTCTGTATTATCCGGTCGCATTGCACAAAGCACAAAGTACTTGACAAAAAAAAAGAGAAGCAAATGAATAAATTGAAAAGAAAAAAAATGTACACAATGATTCGGGCAGTCGACTCGGCATCGTCATAAATCATCGAGCCAACGAGATTAAATCGAGCACCTGTTGAGCCTCTGTCGGTCCTATAATCACTAGCAGTAAACTCGTCAGCTATATTTAATATCACAAACTATGCCAATTCTTCTGCCCGCATCGTTCCCATTTTCTTCGTTTTTTTTCTCTCTCTCTCTCTCAATTTGTATAACTTGAGCTACGCCTGATAACGGAGGCTCGAAGTTCCTCGCGTGACTTCGCGATAATCGAATAACTTTCAATTTAAAAAAGAAAGAAAATTGTACGTTTGTGCTACTGAATATCAAATTATCGCGAAAATCGCGTATCGTTGAAGCATCCAGCCTCCGTTTCTCGAATTGAAAAGAAAAAACAAGAAAATCGGGTCCAATTTATTATTTTTGTTCTTTTTTGTTTCTCCGTTATCTCTCACCATCCGGCTATATTTTCGCACCGCTCTATCTACCTCACTCGCTCTGTTGTTTGACGAATTCGAACGTGATGTAACAGTATACGTAGGAACGCACGTTTAGAGGAGCTCAGTAGCAGCAGGATCGAAGGGGATGATGATTATGATGATGATCATGATGATGATGATGTTGATGACGATGTTGATTATTTTCATAGCCGCAATTTGAAAGGATCGACATGATAAAAATAATAATAATGATAATCATGATAATAATATTGACATGTTGTTGTGATTTATTGTTGTTGATTTATTGAAATGTGTATTTGCGCGACCGAGAGGTGTAGCACCGTAGTGTCGGGAGCGCTGGAGCTGTGGACGTCGAGGTGCATATACTATATATATATACACGCACATATACGTTGTGCAACTAAATATATATTCCATTTTTTATGTCGTATCCGTTACATGTTAAACACAACACTGTATATGCACGCGTCTAACTCTCCTCTTTTTCTCTATTTTATCTTTTGTTTCTTTCAATTTTTAATCAAAGTAAATATTTATTGACAATGAAGAGAATTAATAAAGCAAGAAATTAGATTGATTTTCACATTAATAGCAAGTGGTTATTTTTTTATGTAGCTCCGCAAAAAAAGTCCTTGTCATGATTAGTCCGAGATTCGGAATTCACGATGAAATTGAGGCTTTCGAAATTTTCGATAAAAATGTTCTTTATTCGTCTTTAAAAATGATATTTTTTTCTATTGGTCGTCAAATGAACAATTCATGATTATATATATTTCTTTATATATCATTATTTTTCTTAGATGATTATTTAACAAATCAATGGTCCATCAATGAATTTTTGTAAATTATTATTATTATTTTGGATAAAATTTTGATCGATTATTCGTTAGTCTCGGTCTCAGTGCACCCACCCAAGTCTCCATGGAGTCTTCGCACGCTTCGTCTTCTCGTTCGAGGATTTGAAAAAAATGAAAACGTGCAAAGACTCGAAAAAGAGACAGCTTACCTTGATCAAGCACGGTTTTCTCTTTTTTTTTCGTAGATTCCGCCTGACCTGGGTTTGCGACTCGCGACTTAAATTTGTTTACGTAAAAATGTTTTACAGCTCGTTGCGGGAAGCGGAAGTTCACAGGGGGCCGACGTAGCAGCGGGAGCGCCATCGCCGGGCGGAAGGAACGACGGAACCGCCGAGGCTGTTCCCGGACCCGTTACCAGGCTCTTCGTTATTGCCAATCGAGGAATCTCGAATCTCATCCAGGATCTCATTCTCGTAAGCTTAAATTATACGTGTATATATATTTTTCAAAATTATTTCTATGAAAAAAAAAAACTTATTAATGATTTACTAGTAGCAATATTATTTTCTAAATTTTATTTTAATCGGCCAACTGACAGAATTAATAATAATAATAATAATAATTTATGATTATTAATTCCTTATTTCTATTATTATTATCATTATTAATTCTGTCAGTTTAGTGCGGTTCTGTGTAGTACATACGTATGTATTCTTTTATTTATTTATTTATTCAGAGAAGAAAATTTTTATCATAAATTATTATTATTATTGGTTTGAAATTTAATTTGACTGGAGCAACTGAAAGAATAAATAACTCCTGTCGGTGTAAATTGCTGTTGCCAACAAATTTCATTAGATTATTTCGCGAAATACGTAGTTATGATGAACGTCGATTTTAATCGCCGCGACGGTAATTACAGAATTATTTTGTCTATTCTTCGCCTCTTGAGGATGAATTACCATGACTGCGAAATAATTTTACACTCTTGAAATCGGAGAACGTTGCATCGCGTGTGCTAATTGTGCACCGCTAGGTGAAAAAAAAAAAAAAAAAAACCCTAAATGACGATTTGCTAGGCGTTCAGGTACAAAGCGTTTTTCTCTTCTCTTTCTTTTAACGATTGGATATGCGCCAATGTTCAATCGACGGTGATGAAATGATTAATCCAAGCCGCGAGGTTATAGAAAAAAAACAGGTCTGTGGAATTGCGACAATTCGAGCCGCTCGATCGCTCGCAATAGGCGAGAACTAATTAGCGATCGAAATAAAATAAATAAACTACGTAAAATAAATTAAATAAATTAAATAAATCAAATAAATCAAATAAATAAACTACGTAAAATAAATTCAATAAATTAAATAGATTTAATAAATTTCTTAAATTTAATCGCTATTTAGAGAAAAAAACTAATAAAGAGCGCTTCAATTACATCGGATTGCGGAAAAATGTGTATCGTATATGTTCCCTCGATAATCCATCTAGTAGTTACAAATTCATAAGCAATAATTGCTTCTCCGCGACACGATCGAAAAAATCTCCTAGATCGTTCTCGATCGCTCGAAACCCCAGAATGTCCGCAATGTTCCAGTTTATAAACCCCGACGATTGCGCAATATTCTCAACGCTCGTCGAAACCACGGAAAGCAACGGCGAAAGAAAATAAAAATAAATAAGAAAAAGAACGGAAAAAAAAAACAAATTCGTTGACCGCGACTTTCTCTATGAAATAGTTCGTCAGTTTGCGGGAACCGCGAGACCGAGCCACGAGAGGGCCTCAGCGTCGTGCATTGCGCAATTCTCAACGCACGCGACGACGCAAGAACCGCCTGAGGGCGCCAGCTACGCGAGTCGAGGATCTAAATTCCGACAGATCAATATTCCGACCACGATCTTATACATACAGGTCTTGAAACTCTCACGGTTTAGCTAGTACGGATAAATAAATTTTTTTGTTTCCCGTAGCCGCCACAAGGAGGGCGCCACCAGAACTAAAGTTACGTGGAAGAGAGACGGAAGCAGATTGTCGATCTCTTTCTAATAACCTAAGCGCATTGTACGAATTAATACGATTTACCACTTTCAAACAATATTAGAGCGCACACGTTCTATCATTAATCCATCGTCAAATGTACATTACCTCCACGTAGCATTCTCCAGAACAGTAAAAGAATTACGGAATCAATAAAACGCAGTCGATGGCTCAAGCACGAGGTAATCACGGGAATATAAAATTACGTTTATCACCCACGCCCGCGTTACTTTAGTTCTGGTGGCGACCCACTTGTGGCGGCTACGAGAAACAAAAAAATTCATCTAGCCGACCTTACCCTAACACCGAAAAATTGGAGTTGTTTGAAAGACAAATAAAAATCCCAAAAACGTATATATAGGTATAATCACGTACTTCGTTCGATCGCGTGGAGGTGGCTAGCCACCCACCTTATCTACGCCACTATTCCTACGTTTCATACGTATTCGAGATTATGATCCGTCGGAAAAATCGATCGATCGAAAAAATTTACCAGTCGGATGAAATTTCGTTCGCCTACGTTAGCGAGTTGAAGCCGTAACGTTCGGAGCGTTGCATTTTTGAAATTTTGGATTGTCGATAAATTGATCCGTCGGAATTTCGATCCCCACCAGAGTGGACCACGGTCGTTGCTTGCGCCGAGGCGTCGCCACCGCCGATTGACCTACAACGACACTCGATTACAAAACTCTACCTTCGAAAGTCCATCGCGGCTATCTAGCAGAGTTGGGGAGGAGCGAGGCGAAGGGACTAATTATGCAAGAAAATTGTTGTAATGACACGAGGTCTCCCTTTTTTATGAGTTTTTCCATCTGAAATTCGGCCTTAACATTATATAAACCAGTGTCAATAAAAAATCGGAAGAAATATATATTTACCGAAGAACTTTCTTCACAATTTCGTTGATGATTTTCGTGGAGACAATTACGCGTTCAGGGCAATCAATACGATTCGTAGGCAGTCTAGTCTAGGAACTCGGATAAGTTTCGGAAAAATCAATAAAAATTAATTGATCTCAGAATTAATTAAGAATAAAAAAGAATAATTTATTCAACAAATGCATGGAGACAAATCATGAATTATCGAATTTAATCAGATAAAATTCTGAGGTACGACGAGCTCGAGTAAATAATGCTTGTAAATATCTCGTGTGCACATAAACCAACATCGACACATAACACCCGGGGAAAAACGCAAAGAGAAAAAGACAAAAACATGCTGAGGAATAAAAAAAGCAATGACAATAATATTTCGACAGTCGTGGTCGAAGTTACTTTCGCAATAACGTCGCGTTGCAAGGATATCGGTTTTTAGGCAGGCGCATCGCGTACAACGTCGAGACAAGGACAACGACGACAGCTCCCCATGCACGATGATAAAAAATGCATGAGCTTCGATGCGCGGTACAGTCTTGCGATCGAAGGTTCAAAGAACATAATTTAGAAGAATTTTTTTTTAAGAAAAGAAAAATGAAAACATTTTTTTAGCTATAGATATATATTTTTAAATTATTTTTAGAAAATGCAGATTGATGGTTTCAATCGAAAGAGCATTTTTAATGGAAATCAAAATTCAAATTGAATTGGAAGACGAACATTAATTCTGTGATTTTAATGGAATTTCAATGGATTTTTTCGTTTGTTTTTCCGCAGCGTCTGGCCGCGACGAGCGAGCGCATCGTCAACTTCAAGGCACGATTGATCACGTCGATCATATAATTAAATTAAATCCAAAAGAGCGGCGAACCAGCGGCTGGTACGAAAAAAAAAAATTGAAAGAAAAAAGAACGAACAAACAAAAATAATAATAATAATTTAAATGAAAACGCAAAGCCATTGGGAAGAGATGTGACAGTGGGACGATTTGGGAATCGTCGCGAAACATGCTAAACAACTGCCAGAACTCCGAAGTCCAAGAGGTCGGGGTGGGGGGAGGGGGAGGGCCCGAAATGATGACGAAAAAAAAAAGATAAGGGGTGAAAGAAAAAGAAGGAGACTCATAGAACCCACATTTTCGAGGGGTTCGCGGAAGAAGATCATAATTATCCGAAAAGTTATCAGTAATGAAGGATTTTGTGCATTCGATTATGAGAAACTCGGGTACGACGCTCGCAACGTGCTGTAATATCTTCATTTGTAATTTTTCAAAAATATTTTCCTTATTTTTTTCTAATAATTCGCATCGGTGAATAATTTTATCTGCATCGTCGTTGCACTTTGTACTCGAAATTTCTGCGAACGCATGTGTCTTAATCTCGACGAAGAAAGAAGAAGAGATTGAATGATTGATGTGTAATCATGTAATTAGCCCAGCGATTGATCCAAAATCGATCGAATTCTTAGCAAACCTTTTTTTTCTACTCAAGCCCCCCTCGACTCCCCCCTACCCACCCTAATCCCGTCTTTCCCTCATTTTCGTCGCGTTTTCACTCGCTCCAAGATCGTCAAGCCCGATTTATACATTGTACAGCAAATTAGAACAAAAAGAAAGCACTATTTAAAATTGATTTATCGCAAAAAAAATAATATCACCATCGAAAAACGGTTTTACTTGAATGCATTTAATTTCCTCCGTGTGTTCTCTATGCATTGAATTTTTTTCTATATGTTTATTTTTTATTTTTTTGTACATAACCGTATAACTCTCGATTTTATTCTGCCTATTTTTTTCGTTTGTTTTTGTATCAATTTGGGGAAAGTTTTATTTTTTTACATCGGGATTTTTGTCACGACTGTCGTATCCTAATGTCAGCTGTAATTCAGTGTCCGGTTTCTTCAATCCGGCGTTCCTATGTGATAAGAAAACCAATTATGCAAAACAAAAAAAAATAATAATAATAAAATAAAACATCAAGAGAATGATCGATTTGAAGCTCGAGGCTTCGAAAGTGTTCTGCGATTTGAATGCAGCACTAGTTTGTATTTATACGTACGATTTAAGAGCTACTCGAACGCTTGAAGGATGAGATCGAGAGACATCGAGACGTCAATTTGGTTTCGATGCAATTTATATTTTATTAATGGCCGATTATAAATCCTTCTACCTCTGTCTCGTCGCTCGTTGTTTTTTTTCGGCTCTCAGACGGACGAAGAACGATTTTATCGGCTTTTTCATTCAACAACTTCGAAGCTCTGGACGGGCGTCGTCGTTGAAATATGCAACCGATTATCCTCTTCTCTCCCCCCCCCCCCTCCCCCTCCGCTACTGCCCCTCGAAACCTCTTCCTCATTCGTTTTTTTTTCTTTGATTTGTATGTAAATCGTCCTCGTTATCTTGTAGTGTAAATAAATATTATTGCGATAAGGAAATAAAATTGTTCATTTCTTCTTTCTACGATTTTTTATGAAATATTTTTTTCCTTTTATTTTTGGTCTTTTTTTAATTATTTTTAGTTTTTTTCATTTGCTCAATTATTCAAGATTATCTACGGTAATACGAGGTACATATTTTTGTGTGTTTGTGTTTTTTATCGATACATATATATTATTTATGGAATCGTTGGCGCGCTAGCCGTATAAAAGTTGATGCTCATCATTATTGAAACGTTACTTGCTGATGTTTTTTTTTTTTTTTTAATAAGCTACAACTTAATGGAAATTTATTCGAACGGTTTGTGTATAAATTTGTATAATATATGAATATCAATAGCCTCATGATATATCCGACCTTTGACACTCGAGACCACGATAAATATACAGAATAATTATTTCAGTCAAGATTAAATGAAAAAAAAATATTATGGAATTATTGCGCTACCGGTAAAGCATTAAACATCTATTTTTATTGCAATATTGGCCTCAATCTTTACGTATCAGAAAATAGACAAGATTTTTTTTTCTCCACGTTTTTTGGTCTCGTGTTTTTCTTAATAGTATCTTAATAATAATTACTTTACCTAATAATAAAATTTTTTATTATCATTCGTGTGGAAAATATTCTTCTCACACGAGAGACGAAGATTCCGAGAAATTCAATAAAAAGACGACATTGTGACACGTTGCTTGAAGACAAGCTGTAGGTACTCATTTCAATATAATATGAATAATTACAATTAATTGACTAATGTTAATTGCAAATTTAGAAGCAACGTAAATTGCTGAAAATTCCTAGAACGAATAAATATTCTCTTTTTCCTTTATTTTCCAATTCCTCGAATCATTGCAATTGCGTAATTAATCATCTCATTTATTAACCCACACTCGCACTCGCTCACGCACGATAGTCCCCAAAAATGCGGCTATCGAGTATAAAAAATGAATTACTTCAAAAAATTACAATGTTTTCGAAAAATAAATTTGTAATAAATTATCTTAATGAAAAATCTGAAATTTGAACGATTAAACAATTATTATCAATCCACTTCGTGCGTTTTATCGTGAATGTATTCTGGTGACGATTTACGAGGTTCCAACGAGATTTTCGACGTTCTCGAATGATTCGGGCGTTCCATGGAAGACAACCAAGCTCCGAGGAGTCCGGATTGACACTCGCAGGAGCCCCAACGTCTTAGCTATGGCGGCGATGCCGGAAGCGCTTGTTCGTCCTCGGAAACGCCGACGTAAACGGGATCACCGAGACGAACGATTCCATTGGCGCCTTTGAGACCCAAATGAATTCCCATGACCGGACTGTCACCCGTGTAGGGACGCAAATCCGGATCTTCGATCAGTCTGTATCTGTGATTGAACGTAGAAAATTTAATTGATCGAAAAAAAAATTATTATTTCGACAATAAATATCAATTTTCTTAAAATTTTAATAAATATACATATATTGAAAATAATAATTATAATATAATAATATTCATTGCAATAATATGCCCATTCTTCAAAATAATAATAATTAATACAGATTTAAAAAAATTAAATTAGCCGAAAAAAAATTCGCCACAAAAATAATAATTTTTTATTAATTCTATGAAGATCTTTTTCTAAAATGAATTTATCCGATTTTAATTTGGTTATTAAGGGTTTTCTGGTTATTAAGAGATTTTTTTTGAAAACTCACTGGCGTAACGTCTTAAGGGGCTCGAACTTTGGATGCTTCTTGCCGGTCTCCGGATCTATGGTCGTGAAGATGCAACGTGTGCAAGGTTTGACATTGCGAAATACAACCTGTCCAACCTTGACCCAGTCCCAATCGTCCTCCTCGAGAGGCTGAGCACCTTTGACCACGAAATTCGGACGAAAGTGTTGGGGCGTGACGGGATCGTCTATACGAGTGTTGAGATCGGCTATCGAAGCCTCGTTCATCATCGTGTAACTCGTTGCGTCTGGAAAGGCGCCCTAAAACATTGGTCAATTAAATCCGACGCAAATAAATGATTCAATAAAAATCCAATTTATTATTAATTATATTTTCGTAGTGAACATTGCCTGAAAAATGTTAAATCGTTGTCACGCTGAGGGAAATACGACGACGATGTAATTTTTCATCGTCAGTTCAGAGAAAAGAAATTATTGAATATTGAATAACGCAGGAGACGAAAGAATAATAGAACAAATTAATTAATTAATAATAAAATGAACGAATGAATGAATGATGAATGATCTAATATATCTACTTATTAATAATAAATGATAACTGAATACAATAAATTAAAACAGTAACCTACTATGAATTGTAATTTAAATAAAAATAAAATAAATTAAAAAAGTAACCTAATATGAATTATAATTCAAATAAAAATTTTAAAAATTAAAAAATTAAACAAAAATAAAAATACAAATGTAATAAAAAAACTAATTAAAAACGGAGTTCCTATTACCGTATCGATGCTCTCGGTGAGCGGAAACGGTTGATTCTTCTCCCGGACTTCGCGGGACGGCTGTTCCAACGGATAATAGACGAGTCGAAGACCAACGTCTTCCTGCAGAAGAAAGCGGGACAGCCATCGCGCGATTTCTTCGCCGCAATCGCGCGTCTCGATATCCTCGCCCCACACGGACGCTCGGACGTTCTTGCCCCGTATTTGAGCCAAGTCGAGACTTATCGACATCATTCCGGGAGCCTTTAGAGTGAGCACCGAACCCGCTACGCTCGGGGATACCTTGCGAATTAATTGTTCAACGATTTTTATTTGTACGTATCGTGATAATAAAAATAATTAATGATAAATAATTATTTATATTATTATTATGTTTTAATAAAGTTGACATGGGAAAAATTGTGGGCGATAATAATAATAATTATTATTATCATGATTAACTATTTATTATGTATTTATATATTTATTTATTATTATTATTGTAATTGAAGTTGAAACTTATTTTTCAATTGTTGAATGATTTGTTGAATAAAATCATTATCTTCATTTTATCACACGTCAATATTATTCTATTCACTACCCACAATTAATATATATATTTTTTTTACTATGTTCAATCGAGATATAAAAAGATTTGCAGATGTATAATCAACGAAAAATAAAATCGTCGACAATTATTGCGACAATAATATTGTTTTTTTCAATTTTCTTTTTACCTGGACCATTCTGGGTATCTGTCGAGCAGTGACGAATTTTCCATCGAGATGTATGACCATGAGTGTCCTGTCCCTGAGCCATCCGGATTTCAAACCGAGAACAGTGCATTCCATGGAATTCTCTCGCACAGCGCCGAGCGATTTGACCGGAAATACCATGAGATCGCTGAGTTCGCCGACCTTTCGCCATCTTGAGGGTGGTCCGGGTTTTTGCTTGCGGTACAACCACCACCAGACGAAGAATACCGCAGTGCCGGCCCCCACAGCCAGCGCTGATACATACGCCAGTTTCGTTCTGTCTACAAAATAAAAATATAAACATAAGGGTGGTTGTTATTTGGGTAATTTTCGAATTTTCTTTGGGGAGGTTGGAGCTCGATAACAAAAATTTGAAACGTTTTTTGAACGTTCTAGTCCAATTCTAACCATCCTCAATGACTGGGTGAAGTTTTCTATTTGAGATTAATCCAGTTTTTGTATCTTTTGGCAATTATATTGCCGGGACGAGTAATTTATTCGGGAAAAATTTAAGACCGTATGAAAATAATAAGAATATAGATCTATGAGTCGTCTTACGCCAGGTTTTCACCGTTCCACTGACGATAATCATCCATCCGAGGATAATTGTCGATGGCTTTTATTGGCACAATTGAGAACGTATATGTGCGTGTGTTTGTGTGTGTGTGTATGTGTGTGTATGTGACTACGAGGCTTCTGCGAACCACAGATTAGAATTTACGTCACGATAACACTACAAAGTTTTGACTACGTTAACGAGAAGAAATTTTTCCAATTATCTCGACAATAATAATTCTTTCTTTATTATTTTCGAAAAAAATAAAATATATGATTTCTCTGATCAGATTAAATGTAGAGAAATCCTTACAATTTCAGATGCTGAAAAAAAGTATAACATTTTTATTACCTCCAATTAAATCTGTCTGTACAAAATCCTTTTTATTTCCAAGGACGGAAAAATCTATAAAATTTATCTTACATCGAATTAAATTCGTTCATAGCGACAATCTTTATTATTTTCGAGGATAAAAACTTGTAAAATTGTATATTACATGCAATTAAAGTCCATACGTTGGAAAGTTCGCAAATTTGCGACCGCTAAAAATGTATTATCGCTTTGCTAATGACACTCGGACAGCTCGAAGAGGGGGGAGACTGCACCGGCGAGCGGAGCTCGTGGAGTGCGAAGCGCAACAGCGAGGAAGGGGGGAAGGAGATAACGAGAAGGAAGTAACGGTGCGCCGGTTATTTACTTCTTACGTCAAGTGCTTGTAACCAGTCTCGCTCACGAACGTCGTCTTCGTGATACAGTAATGCAGAAAACAAAATATAAATCAAATAAAATGCAAATAAAAATTAAATGGAACGAAATAAATTAACGAAAAGATATGAAGATATAAAAGTTAAATCATTCAATAAATGAGAAAAAAAAACGACAAAAAACTGAAGAGTAGATTTAATTCATTCAATGTCAACTGCTTTTATCGTGAATTTTTCACAGATTAGCACATTAGACGTGTCGAGAAACAAATAATTTTTCAGCGATAAGAATTGTCATATATAAGGCGATTCGCAGCTATATTATAGATATATATACGTTTGATTTTGAGTCACGTGGAGACCCACGCACAATCAATACATCACCCCGGAGCCGGCAGCTCGGGCGTTGCGTTCGATGCTCTCGCGATTCAACCATACAATAAATTCCCGACAATATTTCATTACTTTTCCCCCTTTATTCTTCCTTATATTTTTTTCGTTATGATTACCCACGAAAATCTAAAAGATTCTGAGAGGTCAGAATGATAACGCTAAGCTGTCGGACAGCTTCAAAGGCTGATACGATTATCGTACGCCGACCGTGCAACAAAATATAGATTATTAATTATCAACATACCCATTGCAATGTTATTCGTTTTTTTTTAAATTTTAAAACACTTTTAAACTTTATTATTTGTCATTTGTTTATTTTTCTTCTTCTTTTTAGATAAGTTGTGGATTACTTGGAGCTTTTTTTCACTCCCTGCACTTCCTACACAGAGTAATCCACTTTTAAACTTTATTATTCGTTGTATTGTTTTTTTTCTTTTCCTTTTTCTTTTTAAATAAATTAGAGAATATTTGGAGCTGTGAGAAAGACGTTGCCGGTTGACGGTCGACAGAGCACTGCTGAAGGAGAACTGGAATATCTCGACGCAGAAAACTTGGATTGGGTTTCTTCCAATGCCTTCAAAGAGTATGACGTACCGTTATGTTCATTCGCGTTTGCTTTTCCGACTATGAGCGATATCGCGAATTCATTGTAGTGAAACGCTCGTAAAACGTTGCGGGAGGTGAACTTCGCCTCCCCGTTTAACCATTCGAACGTTCTACCCAAATTATAATCCATCCATATTCCACTGAACAACAAATCAGTTTAAACAAATAAATTCTTGGTTTTGTAAACATTTTTGTTTCACCCATAGGATGAAAAATTTATTTATCATCATGAAAAGGCAAATATTGACATTTTTTGACATTTGTATCGCAATTTTCATCCATTTTATTGTACTTCGTATTATTTTTATCAAGTAGATCGTAGGGGATGGTCAGAACCTCCTCTCGCCCAAACTTCCACTCGTCCAAACCTCCACCGTCAGTTCTTCCTCCCGTCGGATCTTCCTCCCGTGACTGTGGCGCCATCTAGTCCGACGTTACCGTCTCAGCTCTACTAGGTCCCCACTGTAGGTGAACGGGCAGAGCTCTGCACGCGACCGATCAGTGGGTCTCAACCATTGGCTGCCAATCCACTTCGTATGACAGCATTGAAATATTCCTACGAGCAACGGCAGCCGACCAGACTTTATTTTAGACAATTAGAAATGTTCATTGAATCCGAAAAAAAAATTCGCTGATCCGCCACTTTTTGGGATATCGATTTTTTCACGTGGCGATGTAAGCCTAAATGTTTCTAAATTTAGATTTTTTTAAGGAAGCCAAAATTGATGGACACATAGTTCCTCATAGAGGAATCCTTGATTCTACTGTACATCTTAATAATTTACAAACGGTACAAAATTATGAGGAAGCAATGTGCAAGGGTCTACTTTTTTTCATTGATTCTCGTCATAAATACATATATTGAGAAAAGTACATAAAAAATTATTCGTTCTGTTTGCGGTATACGCCCTCTCCGTCGACGACGATTGAGCCATACGGTTCATGTGGAAATTTTTAAAAAAT